>LPNX010467638.1:276873-287663 GCA_001517045.1 Pseudotsuga menziesii | reverse complement strand
GAATATTTCTTAGTAAATGCATGCAATTATTAATTGATAATGTCTTTGTGCCTTGAAGGTGAGCTGGTTGCCCATATAAAATTTACAGTCGTGTTGATACCAAATTTATCAGACAAAATCACAAGGCATCCATTGCAAGAATTGAATCCAACAAAGTCTATTGATGATCCAAAGATAAAAGCATGGCTAGCTTTAGGCCAGACCAAGTCCAAAAAAATGGAGGTGGAAAAAAAGAAAGGTCATTTGATCTCTTTGTACAGTATATTTATTATTTACCAATCTATTGCTATAATTCATTTTTTGGTGTCTCAACCTATAGTAGAACATAAAATATTAAATTAAATTTTATTTGTTACATTCAAAAAAGATTCTCAAGATAATTCAATATATGACAGCCAAAAGTATGAAAAAATACAAGTCATTATTAACATAGGTGGTTTGTGTAGGTTGAAAGTTGTGATGTGGCTGAAGCATTCAGGTTGCTTGAAGTTGCCCTTCAACAATCTGCAACTGATCATGCTACTGGTAAATCCTACAAATTTCTTGATAAAGGTGGTGAATTTACAGGGGATCATAAATTGGTAGTGTGTGCAAGGGCATAAGAGAAGAGAGAACACACACACAAGTTCTCAACTGTACATATATTGTATACTCTTCATATTCCATGAACAAACAATTAATTCTACATTGAATTGTATATATTTGATAGGGCACTTTAAAATAATCTACTGTTTGTAATAAAAGAGTTAAACTTCTGCATAAAGACCTAATATAGATTCATAGTTGTTATGTGCTTAAATGATGGAGAAAGTTTAAGTTAATTTACAACCATGACTGTATACAGGCAGATGTTGAGGAAAGCATTGTTGTTGGTGGTGAGTGTAGTCTATTGAGGCTTCCTTCAAAGGTTGATGCTATCAAAGATACAATTGAAAACAATGAGCAAAAGGTGTGATATTTGTCTCTGTCATTCATGATCAAGTTCAATGGGGGTGGAAAAGATTCCAGAGCCATGTTTTATAGTCAAATGACACATTATTTGTTGAACATAGAAATATTATGTGTATACAAAATTACATTTTTTTTAATCTTTTGCAACTTGTTATTACATAGGCTTTAAACTGTGTCGGCCTTTGTGGTGCTCATAGATTGGTGCAGGCAGTGTTAAACGGGATTTAAGCTACCCATTGAAATTAATTGCAAATAATGCTGGAGTGAATGGAATTGTCGTGGCTGAAAAGGTCAGGACAAAACCTACCATGATTGTCAATTAATTTTCATGCCTATTGGATTTCTTTTCCTTTTAATGCAGACAAACTTATTTACGTTGAGAGTCAGTGTAATTGCAGATGGTGTTATTTCTCTATTCGCAATGCTTTTTAATATATACTAGACTTAAATTACATTCCTCATTTTTCTTAGGCCCTGAATAGTGTAGATTTAGCCTTTCAAGTTTAATTAACCAATTCTTAAATTGAATTTGTTAGATTATATTTTCCTTTTTGCACATGATCTTGGTTACTGTTGTTAACTGTTGAACATTATAAATAATTTTCTTCATTGTTTTTTTACTTTACAGTTCATTGTTTTTTTACTTACAAGTGAGAATTTTCTATTGGATTTTGCAGGAGTGAGGTTAAATAAGTGGTCCATTGAGTATGAAGAGCCCACTACTAAGGATTTGCCATTGAGTATGAAGAGCCTGTTGCTGAGGGTTTCAAGCTGTTAAGTATGGTTTTGAAGGTTCCACGGGATCTAAGTATGGCTTAGCAACCAAGTACAAGTGGGATGGTTTAGCTATTGTAATATTTTGAAAAATCATCAATGTACTAGATGATTTTCATGTAAAGTTACATGGAGATAGTTTTTGAGAAAACTCATATTTATTGTAATACTTGACATTTCATATAATATAATTTGTGTGGTTTAAAACTTATATGGTTGTACTTTATATTATTTATAAGTGTTGTAATTAACTAATTAACGTGACATTGCATAATTCATGTGTATTAGATGATGATAAATAATTTATGATTCTTTTTTTAATTTAAACATAATATCATATTAAAAATTTATATTGATTAATAATGGACACTATTAAAACTACTAAAATATAATAACCACACATAAAATGACTAAAAATGAATAAATTAGTGACCAATAATTGAGATTAATGACCAAAATTCACCTATATAATGACCAAAAACTGAGAGATACGTGACCAAACAATGAGATATAAATGACCAAAAAAAGACCAAAATTCGCATATCAATGACCAAAAAACAGTTTTGGTGGCTAATTTATGGTCTTTTATTACGCGACCAAATTTGGTTATATTCTAGTTTGTCATGTGGTCATTAATTTGGTTATAAATGTGGTCATATATTTGGTCATTGATTCAAATTTATGACCAAATTAATGACCAAATATATGACCAAATAAATGAGCAGCTCACAAGCTATAAATGACCAAAATAAAAATGACCAATTTTGGTCGCGTAATAAAAGACCGTAAATTAGCCACCAGCGATCGCCAAACCAAAAGTGGTCATTGATATGTGGATTTTGGTCATTTATTTGGTCACTAATATCCCATTTTCCACTAGTGTTAAATCTACATTTGAGAGATCCCTCTCTGGAAAGAAAAGCCAGTTTCTTTCTAAAAGTGGTTTTGCTGTTACCTTGGGATTTACCTTTCACAACCTTGGGTACATTCTGAGTGCTAACACAAAGGATCATGATCTCCATGAAATATTAAGATATACAATGGATCAAGATCTCTATAATGGCTGAAGATATCTGACATACACTGGAATCAAGTCACAAGAGCTGAACTCTCATGAACACTGGCACGATCAAGGACATCACATATATGAAATGCCACCAATCTGGAAGGTCTTCTACATAATCCGCTACGAGTACATGTCCTACTATGTGAATAGAGGTGTCGAGGTTGAACATAGTAGTCCATCATCTGATTACCAGTCATTGATGGATACCATTAGCAGATGCGAGATCACCCACCAATAATGAAAATGGGAATCAAGGTACTAGAGTGCAAACTAATAAGTGCGAATAAATGTGTTGAGGTCGAACACTTGAAAGGATCCATCGATCAAGGGACATTGATGTGTTCCCAAAACTATCGATGGCAAGAGAACCTACCACTGATGACTGCAAGTCTCAAGGAACTCAAAATGACTCTAGATTCCTATCCTAGAATAAATGATCTGAAGTCGATGGGATGAAATCCACTGGAAGGAGGGAATTAAGGCATCCCCCATCCTCCAACATGAGGTACTCAACAAAGCTGTATAATGTGGAAGGACTTGATCATAATGTGCATGAACCAGTATCAGTACCAGGAATGAAAAACATTCAAAGTCAAGAGAACTGAGGAATGGTCAACTCAGGTTTTAACTTCCTTCGAACAAGAGAATAAAGGTGAATGGTGACTAAATGTAGGCAGCAAAGGATTGATATACAAAACTAGGACATCTCTATGACACAGGAGGCATCGACAAAGGCTCCATAGGGACTGGAAGCTTAACCAGTCGGTGGAGATAAACTCAGAGAAATGAGTACAGATCCTAAATTCAAACTATTAACCCAACCAATGGATGTGATATATAGTGCTATGTTCAAAGGAGACACGAATAAACTACTGCCAAAGATAACATCTTTTCTTGTCTGACTTTTTGGTTTTTTGATTTTTTGGACTTTTAAAAATATTTTGAAAAGCTTGAAAAAGAATAAAAGTGCTTTATAGTTACATACTAGGAGGAGATGAGTGTCAATGGGCAAACAAACTAGTTCCAAGCAGCGGAAAATACATATGCTCAATGCAAGGACACATGTGTAAGATAACGACACTAGGGGGAAAGTCCCTGTTATCCCTAAAGTTGAACCTAGAATACAGGATTTCAAGCTTAAGGAAATCTTTTTCAAACATATAAATCAATGAAGTCAAAATGAAAACTAGGATGGTATGTTATAAAAGCTATAAGAAAATTACAAAATTATTAAGGAACTGTATAATATGAAACAGGTTACAAAATCCAATATTAAAGGAACTACAATCATGAAATTATGAAATGAGAGTGTCTCTATTTTTAAAAGTTTAAAATATAATTGTATTTCAACATAAGAATAATTTCAATGGGATTCAATGGACCATATACACGATAAATCATAAGAAACACAATTCATAAGCTATACAGACAAATCATAATCATACTCATATCAAGGTAGAACCTGTATTGAAGATGTAGAGTATTTCATATCATATAGAAAGCTATCAGAACTAGATCTTCATAACTCCAAATGCCAACCCCCTTTCAAATGAAAATACTTCCATCCTTTTATAATCCTAAACAGGAACTAAATATGGTAGCAACAAACAGTCTTGTCATCTCTAGTTTTGTGGAGAGTTTAAGTGATTTCAAGAGTCAAACCCCAACCAACGATCTCATCATTTTTGTTATGGATATATTTATCCCTTATCGATCTTTACCTGGTCGAATCTATTTGCAATGGTAACACCTATGAATTGCCACTATAACTTGAAGTAGCTGGCTTGATCCTTTGCCACTTGTATTTGAAGGATCAAATGATGCCTAAAATATGTGATTACTCCTATAATTACTAATTTATCTCCTTGAAGATGTCAATTTACTTAAGTCGTTGGCTTAAATTTGGGAACCAATATTTTCCAGCTGTCCCAACATTACTCTGCCACCAATATGATCAAGGGTTATGTCCCACATACATCAATTAATTGCAGAAACCAACATCTTACAACCATGCTGGATTCAATTGCTAATATTCCTCTCTAGATGAAACTCAATAGAATTATAATATCGTGAATGATATTTCATTGAGGATAATCAATGGTTGCAATAAATTAGTACATTTTGAATTTTTCCTTTGTATTTTGGAAAACTTGTTCAACAATTACAGCACCACTTCCCTCAGCTCATTTTATATCCAGTTTAGCTTTCTGGTAATAGGCCGTCTCCCTTAATGCATCTGTAATGAAATCATCAAAGCCAATTCAATTGCTACCTCTACTTTGGCTCCATATAAAAATTGTTTGATTCTTGCTCAGGGTGCTCCACTAGATATTGAACAGTCTCTTGAAGCTCTCTCTTAACATTTTCCAAACCACCAATGTCCTCCCAAGAAACATTGGGTACCTCAACAACAGTTTCATGCAGGGCAGATGGGTTACTGGTGACCAACATAGTTTGGAAGTGCTCATTGGTAACAGCCATAGAATTAAGAATTTCATCATCGATGGTCTCATCTTCCAAGTCCATAACATCCATATTTTTCCTAATGCACTATAGTGCAGCCTCGGTGCAAAGAGCTGGAAGATCAGCTCCAACGTACCCATGTGTATCCTTTGCAATTTGTTCAAGATCAACATCTTCAGAAAGCTTCATGTTCTTCGTAAAAGGTGAATAGCTCCAAAGCACATTGGGCATGGTTCACATGATGCAAATGTTTCACAATCTGATAGCTCAATCTGGTCAAGTTTCTTGCATGCCTCTCTTATAGCCGTAACCTCTGCATGTGCAGTAGGATCCATGTTCTTCAGAACCATGTTGTGACAACTCACGATAACCTCATCATTACGAACCACAATGGCACCAAAAGGCCCACCATGGCCACTATTAACTCCATTATATGCTTCTTCAATAGCCTTGGACAAGAATTTTAGATCTCTGTCTTGAACAACTTCTTGATTACTAGTAAATGCCGATGCTACAGAAATGGTCCCATCCTTGGACTCCACAACATTGGTTTCTTCCATATCAATGATTCAGGTGCCCAAGGATTCAAATTGAACAATATTTTAGACAATTAAAATAGGGTCCCTAGATTATAAATTCAGAAAACCAAAAAGGCTCTATTGCAAAAGCTTACAACCATGCTGGATTCTTCAATTTGTCTACCGATCCTTCACCTTTGATGATGGAGGCAACAACTGATAGCAAGAGATGGCAGAGGATATAAAACCAAAGCCTTCGGTTACACGTGGGGTGACTTTATTTGGTGTAAGAAGTGCATGTAGATCATTCACAAGCTTGAAAATCCGAGAAACTTTTCGGGCCAAACTTGTGGACTTGTCAACATTTTGTGCTATGCCAGGCTCACCATTGCTGATGAACTTTGAGCCATATTGAATAGCTCTGCAGATTCTATCTCTGGCTTCTGCTTTGTTCAAATACAAGACAAGGAGAGCAAGTTCTGCTTTGGCAGTATCCATTGAACCCATTACTTATGTATTTCTGAGCAGGTAACAGCCATTTTGCTCCAAAACCAATGAAGATTCTTCACCCTGGAGAGGTTAAGGGAGAACTATATATATATTCCCACATGTCCACAGCAATTTAGATCCCTTTCTTAGATCGGTCCTTTTCTGAGCAATTCAACTAGGGTATATAAAGAATAAATACACCAAAAGATCATCATCTTTCCTCGTCACTCTCAAAGCTGCCATATATACAATGCAAATAGTGGTTCAATATAGAAAGAGAAAGTCATGGAAACCGATGCCCTCTTTCTAGGTATGGATCAATCTTTACAAAAGGTCATCCCAGATTCTCAGCTGCTTGACATTCTTCCATTCTATACTCTCATGGAGAATACATGGGATGGAATCAAAACCAATTTATCAAAACACACAAATTGTAAACTTTTCTTCCACATGAGTGCCATCATGATTGCTTTTCTATCTGATCTTGGTATCCAAATTGAAACCTGAGTGATCACTTTGACATCTGGATGCTGCCAGAAACTGAAATTTTGTTGGAGCAGATCTGATGATAACAGTCCCCTCCCAGTAAAAATGGGGAATCAAGCTGCAAAGGATATATAAAATGGCTCTACGTGGCTATACATGAGACCAGCTCGGGCTATATAGCTAATAATAAAAGTCAGGGAAGCCGGTATAAGGCTCAATGAGGTAGGCAAAACTCATGATAATGCAATTACAACTTGACATAAGGGAGTCCTAGGGAAAAAGGCCAGCAAAAAGATCAAGAGGAGTACGAGGCTCTTGCGCAAAGACATGGCGATACTATACAAAGGACTCCAACACCCTAAAGGAATAAATTTTGGCATGGGCACCAAATGCAAAAAAGTAGCTAACTAGGGCACCCATGTATGGTAAAGCTCTACCATTCACATCATGTCTTTTCTAAAAGAAACAAGAAATTTACGTGACAAGATAGAATGGGTTCATACCTAAGGTTATAATGAAATGGTCATAAGGTCATGCAAAGTGAAAATGGATGTGAAATCTAACCTATATGCTAGTTTAGACATAATACCTAAAATCGACACGAACGGGTCAAAACCATAGTCAAAACGCGCTCAAAATGGACTCCTACATCATCAAATAATGCATGTTTTTAGGGATGATCTTGGAAACATCAAAGGTACAAAAACAGTCCATGGGGTCTAAAGAGTCTATAGAGGGATAGGGAAGGCCATAAAGGTGTGATCCACCATGTGTGGTGAAATCAGCTGTAACACCATGTTAATTATTGGATAAAAATTGTTATGTGGGTTTGTATTCTCTGATAAATTGCATGTGCAACATACCCCTTCAAGAACTAAATTTTTGACAATGGAGATTTGTGTGAAGATTAAAATGTCAAGAAAACTAAGAATGAAAAGTGGAACCACGTCAAGTAGAATATTCACTTTGCAAGAGCAATCCAATGTGGGTGAATCCTGAATCAATGTAGCCTTTATATAGAACAAAATAGCCCATGATTTTCCCTCCAATACTAGAAATCAAGGGCTTAAGGAAGGTATCACATGAAATTGACTAAAAATACAAGTGATTGAAACCATCTTCCTAAATTACAAGGAAAATGGAGGTCGAAATAAACCTTGGGAGCCTCCATTACAAAAAATTGGGGGCAAATCAATGATTTCACTAGAATTTCTCTAGAAATTGGGGGTGAAAGAGAGATTGGAGGGAGATTTTTCTAGGGTGAAAAATAGTTTTTTTTTCCATTTTCCTCATTAATATATGGGGGGCTATTAATTTTGGAATTATGTTTTTTCTAATAAATATTGGGCGACTATATTTTAGCTCAAAAACCCTTTCCATATAAGAAAATAGCCCACTAAATTTTTATAAATCCATAATATAGCCCATGGGACATATATAGGCCCTAATATTATCCATGGTCCACATTAGAAGTACTTCAGTATTTCCCCATAAAACAAAAGACAATATTGAATGCACTTGGTGCTGTCAACCCTTCAGACTCATGCCTCATGAAATTTGGCATTGAGAAAGGTGAACTGTGACTACCCTCGTTAGTCTCTTTCCATGTCCCAATCATGGTAAAGAACATTATCATTCATCAATGTATCATCGATGAAGGCACATATATATGCATAATCTCCTCAAATATTGGATAAAAATTGGGATCACATGAGTTACTCCCATCCTCTATCACTCTTCATGCATATGATGGGTGTCCATCCCAAGAATGAGGATTGTACCAGAATGTTCCCATTGAACTTAGGGGAAAAATGGTTTGATTGATGTTGAATTCATTGACACCCTGTAATGGGTATTTCTCTCCTATTACGTGCAGAAGCACCAACCTTAGATCGTTGTGATCATAAGGAAAGGTTCAATGTAAAACCAAAAACTAAACTACTCTAACAACCGAAAGAAAATATTTTTTATTATTTCAGCATGCATATCAACTAAAATAGTGTAAGAAAAAAAAGAAAGTAAAAACACATTTCTCCTACAATATGGGACACCGTAGCCATCCTTGGAAGTGGTTCCACAGCTCCACGGGTTGGTTCTCTAGTTGTCTCCACAGACAGTTGTCAAATGGGGAATGGATCCAAAGTGGGTACGGAGAATGTATCAACGTACACGATGGGAAATGGTGTGGAAATGGGAATAATGGAAGGGAATTATGTGGAATACTTGAGAGAAAAAAATTTCACATGTAACCACAAGTGAATGATAAAAAGGTGTTTTGGGAGAGCCCTTCACAATGTATTTATAGTATGGTCCTAGGGTTTTTTTACCCAAGGTGGTGACCCATGGTATTTATCTATGGTTTTTTTACCCTTTCTCTTTTTTAGAATAATCAACTCATAGTTATCCATATTTGACATTAATTAATCATTTTTGTCTTATTCCTAGATTCCTAGATTCCATACTATGCTAGTTGGCTTCCACATGAACCTATAAGTAAACACATGATAAAAATGGGTCATGGAGTGATTTGGAGTCATATTGGAAACAATTTTAGAAAGTATTATTTTATTCCTGGTTCCTAGAAGCACAGTTCTACTTTTTCTGAAAGCTGCCTTGCTTTACAACAATTTTAAGGCAAAAGGGGAAAGCTAGTCTAGGTGTAACTGCCTTGTTTTTTTCCCACATCATCCTCCTTCCTTTCTACAAAAAAAATAATAGAAAAATTGTATTTCCATCACTTATTATATTTCCCACTTGATTTATCCAATTCATGAGCATATTCATAGATTTGGAAAGAGCTTTATGCACTTATGGGGGATTTGACTAGTTTTAGAAAGCCTGCTTTTTGACCAATTCGAATAGAATCCTTATTATTTCGAATATATCATGTAATTATATATTTGGGAAGCCTATTAATTCATATGTTTGGTTTATGTACACTTATTCAATACATGATTAAGTTATGCTCCAATTTTAGTCTCCTTTTGTGTGAATTTTACATGTTTAATTAGCAATTTTGTGAGTGTAATTGTTCTATAACTTGGGTTCAATTTACACATGGTATCAGAGACTTTGTAGATCAATTTATCTCCTTCCATATTGTTATTATAGGTTCAACATCACTGACTGGGAGCGCATTCTGCTAACTAGAGGGCATAGTTGCTGAGATATGGACCAATCTCAAAGGATCATCTTGAATCGATTCAATTTCTTCGAATGGAAAGCTGAGATGTAGATATTGTTTAGAGAGACTTATAAATCCCTAGCTAGAAAGGTATGGTAGGATATGATGCCTTTTTATGCTTGAAGAAGAAACTCCCCACACCATCAAGATAAACCTGCCTAATTGCCTCTTTATGGAGCACATAATCGGTGGCATATTTAGGGAGTAGAGAAGGTGCCCTAGATCCAGCATACATTCTGATATAAATTCCTTCCTTAGTTAAATAATGTTGGTAATAACTCCCAATTGATAATTATTCCAATGCAAATGCCTATATTTATACAACTCACATGGCGGTTGGGTTTCACCTTCTGCTCAGCCTGTTTGGCTTCCTACTATTTATTTATTTACATTATATAACCCTAATAGATTATATTCTAACAATCCCCCTCTTAATCCGAATGGGTGTTCGTAAGTCCGAGCATGTTTCTGAACCTTTCAAACTTTTCTCGTCCAAGCGCTTTGGTGAAGATGTCTGCAACTTGATCATTTGTGGAACAATGTCGAAGATGGACTGTCTTGGATTCTACATGATGTTGAATCAAATGATACTTTGTGTTGATGTGTTTGGTTTGATCATGGAATCTAGGATTCTTAGCTATCTTGATTGCAGAAGTATTGTCGACCAGTAATGGAGTGGATTTCTCTTGTTTTTCTTGCAAATCTTCAAGTATCTTCCTGAGCCATACTATTTCTTTTGTTGCTTCAGTTGCAGCCACATATTCTGTTTCTGTTGTTGAATCTGTCGAAACTGATTGTTTGCGTGATCTCCATGAGACAACTGCTGATCCAAGACTCATAGTGTATCCAAAATTTGCTA
>LPNX010467638.1:259094-275610 GCA_001517045.1 Pseudotsuga menziesii | reverse complement strand
ATTCATTCTTTCTGCTACACTGTTTTGTTGAGGATTGTAGGGAACGGTAGTCTGATGTGCAATTCCATGTTGGCAAAGATAATGTTCAAAAGCATTTGAAGTGTATTATTTTCCATTATCAGTACGAAGTGTACCAATTTTTTATTGTGCTTGTTTTTCAATAAATGCATGAAAGTCTTTGAATGTTTGAAATGCTTCTGATTTTGTCTTTAAACAGTATGTCCAGCACATTCTTGAGTAGTCATCAACAAATGTCATAAAATACTTGTTCCCATTTGCTGAAGGAGTTGGCATTGGGCCACATAAATCAGAATGCACTAGTTCTAATTTCCTACTTGCTCTGAAATTAGATTCATGGAATGGCAGCTTACTATGTTTCCCTAATATACATGCATCACATTTATTCTTCTCTTTAGGAATGGTGGGCAAGCCAATCACACCATTCTTTCTCAACAAACGAAGACTGTTATAATTTAGATGACCAAATCTTGCATGCCACAATGAGCTAGATGACATATTAGCTTCTCCATGCTGAGAGAGGTAGGCATAGTTCTGAAATCTTGCGGATGAACCCTTGAGCTTCAGCATCTTTCCATCTTCGTATCTAGTCATGATGACTTGGTTGTCAGAGGACTTTCTTATTTCAACAATTCCATCAAACATGTGGATGGAATGGCCTTGCTTTCGAATATCCACCAAGGACAGTAGGATTCTCTGCAACTCTGGAAGATAGAGAACATTCTTCAACAAGAAATCAGGGAATCCAGGCATCTTCAATCGAATGGTGCCCATTCCTTTTGGTTTAATACTTGACTTATCTGCAAAGTACACTATGCCATCTATTGTTTCATTAAGTTCTTCAAAACAGTCTTTTCTAAATGTCATGTGTGATGTTGCACCAGTATCAAGCAGCCAACAATCTTTATAAGATGAAAGAGAAGTCATTTCATTAAATCCAAGATTACAATGTGCAACAATACAAGAATCAGAAGATTTACTAGCATCTTGGTCATCTTTCTTCTGGTTATGCTTGTCTTTGATGGAGTCCCATGAATCCCAACACTGATCTGATGTGTGCCTAGTCTTTCCACAACGCTTGCACTTTGATATTTTTCTGGAGTTGTTTCTACCCCCTCTGCCTCTCTTGCTGCAATCTCCCTTGGAAGGGTCTTTGGATTGGTCTTTTCCCGCTAGGGCAGCACCAATACTAGATGCCAAAGAGAGCATATTTACAACTATTAGTGTAATTTACAAAGAGAAATAGAAAAGCAATAACCTTGCAGGTCTATAGTCTCTGCCAAGGCGAATACAATGCAAGTTTATATCATACACAGGATTCTTTAATACACAAAATATATCAGTCGCAAGCTTCAAATACACATCAGCATTCTTTTATATGATATATACTCTACAGAATATGTTATGTGTGGAGGCACCAGAAGCTAAGACATATTAGTGTGCAAAGGATATAAGTGCACAAAGATTCAAGCACCAAACTATATAAGCAATTATCAGCACCAAACTATATAAGCAATTATCAAGCACCAAACTTGATTTTGCAGAAGCAATTATTAGCAGCAATTGTCTTCAACCAAGCAGTCTTCAACACAGTCTTCAACAGTCTTCACAACTTCCATGCAGGCAGCTCTATGCAGGAAAAAGAATGCAGACAGTAGTAGTCTTCACACAGGCAGCATACAATATATCAGTCTTCACAGTATATCAATCTTCAACAGCAAATACATAGCAAAAATTGCAGCACTCTCCAGCATACATTATTCTTCAACAAAAAACTCAACAGAAGTACTCCACGCAGCTCAAAAATTAGTACTCCACGTAGCTCTTCAATGCAGCTCCACGCAGGCTCAGATATGGTGGAGGTAGCTCACAAAACAAATTATTGTTTCGGCTTCAAACAATAAGATACACAGACTACTCCACGCAGGTCTTCAGTATCTCATATACATAAGTCACAGTCCTCTTTCAAACAATGCAAATGAAAATATTTGCAGACTTTTCACTTAAAATTCATGCATAGAAATTAGGGTTTATGTATTTCCCAATGAATAATTTCAATGCAGAATACAACGCATTTTACCTCCCCATAGTTGAATACTGGAAATATTCTAGTGACTGACTCATGTTTAGACTCAGTGAATATGCACAATATCTCGGGAATATGCACAATATACTAGGAATGGGTCGCAGCTCACGTTCAGGATTCAATACTTCAGTCCACGCAGACAGCTCCACGCACAGTGTCTTCACGCAGCAGGTATATATCAGTCAGTATGATATATCTCAGTGTCCTCCACGCAGCGCTCGAGGCTACACCACCGCACTTTGTTCAAACATTCGTTAAGGGCATCGGTTTCCTCTCTCGCCTTCTCTACAAGCACCATTCACCACATATTTCTACCACATTTTCATTACCAGAATAGAATCCCTTCCTCAAGGCTTTTTTTTTGTGTCTCGGGTTGAAACTCATACGAAACTCCTTCAACAAGTGATCTTATTTGTTGCAGAGGTCAATTTCACAAATTACACTGATTTTGCACAGTTTTTAAGGTCTTTGTTGACCTATACAATGATACAAAATTCAGTATCAACTGCTTATACTTGCTTTGCTCAATGCCTTCATTCTCTCTTGGTATCACTATCATGTACTCATCCCTCTCAAGGGCTGTGTATTTTCAGGATTCTGGTAGAGTGTATCACATTTTATCCGCAGCAAACTCCAACGCAGCTCCTCAACGCAGCATAGAAGACACAGTTCCTCAACGCAGCAAATAATGATTCAATACTTCAACTCAACGCAACTCCTCACCACGCAGTCTTTAAAATGATCACCAGACTCTCTCCAATGCAGCCAGCAGTCTCTTCAAACAGTCTCCACGCAAATGTATGAGAGCGTGGTTATATATTAGGGTTAGGTATAGCGGTCTTCAAAAAAATTGCAGCAGAATATCAATACACAGACTGATATCAATACACAGTAGAATATCAATACATAGCAGAATCCTCAGCTCCTATTCATTGTGTACGCCAATATTCATCTTTGAGCAAAGTTCACGTCCTAACTTTCATAAAAACATGTTCACAGCAAAGACACAGCAAATACCACTGACTTCAATGGAATCGCAGTAGCAAGATGATGTTCAATGGCAAGAAGAAAATTCAAAGGATGTCTCCAGCGTTAGGGTGAAAATACACTCATCGCAGCTTGTGCTAGTGGCAGAAATTAGGGTTAGGATAATTCACAAAAAAATTAGCAGAGAATAAACGCAGGAAGATGGAGGAGTAACGCATACACTGCATGCGACTCGACTGGCAGACTGATGGAGTAGTCTGGCAATGGACTGGCAAGAAGAATGCCAGGAATGGGCAGACTGGCAACAGGCAGGAGTTATGGCAGCGCTCTGATACCACTTGTTGGTAATAACTCCCAATTGATCATTATTCCAATGCAAATGCCTATATTTATACAACTCACATGGCGGTTGGGTTTCACCTTCCGCTCAGCCTGTTTGGCTTCCTACTATTTATTTATTTACATTATATAACCCTAACGGATTATATTCTAACAAATAATAGTCTCCATATTCCTCAATGACTTTGAACACTTCTTTGGACATGCAGTTACATTCGGTTAGGAAAATTAGAGTGTACAAAGGCATGATTAAGTGTTCACATAGTTCTCTATAGTAACTATAGTATTGTGTGCCCAAAATAATTTATACGTAGTGTAAACCAGGGTCCTGTCCCTGTCCCAATTACACCTCAAGGCTGGAAAAGATTGGTACATAGTATACAGTCAACTAGGATAGAGCTCATGTAAAACTTTGAACTCTTCTATGACACTCCCCCTAAAGCTGAAGATATGCATGATGAGAGGCTATTGGACACTATGTTTTTCCAATTGAATATGGTTCCTTGAGTGGCCACATAGAAAATAATTGGTATCCATCCCAATTTGAATCTTTTTTCATGAGCTCTCTCTAAAATCCTATTTAGCATTAGCGCAATAAATCTATAAGGAGTCTGAATGGTGGGTGTATCATATTCTCCTGATGGCCTGGTTGGAAAGTTCTTCCCTGGTATCATCATTCTTTTCACTATTTCTACCAGGTCCATAGCTATCCCTTTCAACAATATTTTTGTTAGGTAAATCTAAGCAGGAGGCAGATGATATGCCAATGAGACATAAGCAGGGCTGTATGCAGCATATCCCTGTTTAGCAGTATTTTCGAGGATCATCGTAGTTACATCTACCCTAGGCAGAATCCAACTGATCACCTATGAGCATGAGAACAACTCCGGTATTATGGCTAACTTCATAAGAGTCGATTTATCGATGTTTGCATATATAGTCAGCTCTTCGAATCCTGCATCAGGCACATTTTGATTTGCAATCATCCTGTATATCTCACCCCATTTATAATCTTGCTTGACCCTGGTGGTAGCTTTGGTATATTCACATATGTATTCAACCTTGGTGATGATTTCAACCTATAGTTCTCCTTCGGCAATAGGAGCCTTCTTCTTTTGTCTTTTGGACATAGTTTCTCTGCAATAGTCACCTTGTCATAAACACAGTATGTTCTTAGACCATTTAAGCTTTTTGCAAGTGTTTTAGTAATGAAGAAAAACTGTCTCAACCTATTTACCTCTTCCATATGCATTATCAAAAATAAACTATACAGAGTTTTAATGCATGAAAATAAAAATGACAAGGAAAAATAAACTCCTGCAAGTTGTGTCTTAAAATCCTCTAATACCACCATCTACAAATAAGAACAAAACCCTAATAGAAAAACTCTCCATTTAATCCGGGCTGCATTCAAGCTAATCTAACTCCTCCGGTAAAAGCATGAACCACACTATCATTACGGCTAATCCTCAAACACGAGACCCTATAATGTGTTCTTCAATGCAGAACATCTTAACTTGACCAAAATATTGAAAACCCCCCCGNTAAAAGCATGAACCACACTATCATTACGGCTAATCCTCAAACACGAGACCCTATAATGTGTTCTTCAATGCAGAACATCTTAACTTGACCAAAATATTGAAACCCCCCCCGCCGTCCCATAAAATAGAGTAAATGCCTGAAAATAGTTTAAAATACTCCCTAGAGGGCCATGAATAACCAAAGAATGGGTGGTGCAGACAACGTAATGATTTTTTGCACCAACCTTTTAATATTTCGGACTGGAATAAAACAATCATAACGGCTCAAAACGCACGCTCAAAAAACCCCCACCTCCAAAGAAAATTTTCAAACTAGATATTCTACCTTACAAAAATAAGCATACCGCGAGGATAAAAATTCCTTCTAAACAGATAACGACACAACTACGGGGAAGCCTAACCAGGGAAAACCATGGTTCTCAAAACAACCAATAAAAAAAAAGAGGAAACCGTGGTTTTCCTACTTGGAAAAATGCTGTGCAGTCGGCATCATGACCCAAAAAACCTCCATGATAGCACGCCAACGAGTGAAATTCATACAATTGGGCACGCTAAATAGCTCAATCGACAAGGACTGGAGCAGACGCAATTTTCAACAAGGATAATAATAAAAAAATCCTCCACTTCTATATATAACCCTTGGTAAAAGAATCAGCAGGAAAAAAAAACCCTATAGGCGGTCGAAAGCTCTAAACGCCAGGAGGATAGTTCAAACGAAAACCACAATAGCGGACATACAAACTACTACAGATCCACGACAACATAAAACTCGTCGATGGTCGAAAGTTATAAACGCTAAGGATCGAAGCTTCAAACTTAAGCAACTCCATAGTGTTGATGAATCAAACTTGAGTGTTTCTGCAGTGTCAGCGATGCCGAGCACTATCATCATGATGTTTATACACCGAAGATCAGAACCATTAACCACTAATGCATGGGAAATTCAAACCACAATACTTTTCATTGTGTCGATGATAAGGAAAAGTATCATTGCGACTTACTCTGAATTAAAAGGTATCGGAGCTCAGACGTCTAAGTTATTGGTGATCGGAGAGACTAACCACTATAGCATCGGCAATCAGAAACACTATTCTTCGGGTAACTTATCAATTTTCCTTCAAAACATCGACGACGTGGATGATAATTCCTCCAATCCACTCATGAAACTCGTTCTGATAGTGATAAAAAACAAATCATCGGCAGTCAAAAGGTTTAAACAATAAAACAAAAAGAAGGTAAAATTTATGCATCAACAAGAACATAATTGTCCATCGGGACGTTCACTGTTTTCCTTCCGAAACGGTGGTGGCATAGAGGACTAATGCCCCGAATCAAACTTCAAAAAACTCCCAACAATGATAAAAATCATCAAGAATCAAATGTTAAGCTCTGGGAAATAAAACAAAACTTCAGAGTCATTTGTCGCATTGGCTAGACAAACGACAATGCCAAATCATTCAACTCCCGAAACGAAGGAAAAATAGTTGACCCTACTTCAACTTCAAAAGATCAAAATTTATAGCAGAGGAATGATATATTTCAGGAAACCAAAAAATCCCCGGCTAGATAAAATAAAAGGAGGGTCCAAAATTTCTCAAAAAATTTAGGAAAAGGTTGTAGCTGCAACAGAAAGCAGGTTATATTATGTATTTGATTTGTCCTAGATCCACTTAGATTAGGGATATTTGGATTGATTCCGATTGAGTAGATTTATCCGATAATAACAGGATGCAGAATGCGGCATGCGAGATGCGGTGTGCGAGAGTGAAATTTTGATTCCCTAAGTGAAGCTTTCCACACCATTGATTTTCTATGGGATGATTCTCCACTATTCGATCTCTCTGTGATTGGGGAAGATAAAGAGTTATACACAGTCTGGATCAGAATGTTAGTAGGGGAAATGATTTCTTGTGAATATCTTTAAAGAAAAAAAGAATTGAGGATCATCATACGAATGCAGAATCAAAGATAGGTAACTTAGGTACAAGAGTTGGGTCATGTTCTCTCCTTTGGGGTGGGAGGGGACGTGACAATGTGGTATCAGAGCTGTTGGTTGCAGTGTTGGGCCTAGATTGGACGAAAAGAAAAGTGGTTACAGTATTTGTCCTTAATGGGCCGAGTTGGATAGTTACAGAGTTGTTGGTTAATAGTTCCAATGTATTGTTGGTCACATAATAGAGAAAAAATCTTCCATGGGAAGTGGGTAAGTGATTTTGGTTTTGATTACATCTAACAGTTTGGTTATTTAACACATTTTTGAAGAATTACAATCACCTTCAAAAAGGGAAGTGTGACTCTAAATAGTTAGTTTGTCCATGATGACAGACGATATGAATGATTATGCACGGGACCCCAATGTGCATGAGGAATATGCTATGGGGGGAAATATCATAATTGTAAATGATGAGACAGAGTCTAATGGGAGAAGGTTTCAAGATACTTCCCCAGACTTTGCAGCCACCATTAGAAGCCTCAAGGTGGAGATACAAAGCTATAGATAAGACAACGAAAGACTGATTAAGGCTCAAGAGGAGCAGAATCAGCTAAATGCAGCCATATTGCACAGTTTGATAGACATTCAGAGAAAGATGAACTCTAGGGACCAGAAATTAATGCCAGAAGGAAGTAAGAACACTACTAGGAAGAAAGTGATATCCTAGTGGGTCGTATGAATCTAAAAAATATGCTGATGGTTAAAGTTTTTCCTCTCATGGGAATAAAAGGATGAGATCTCCTAGTGGGTTGTCTGACCCTGAAACATCCATTGAAGATTCAGGCTCTTAATATCATAGGAGTAGGAGGAAGAGGCATTACCAGAACCGCTCACGAGATGAATTTAGGAAGGAAAACCCACCTACCTTCAATGGTGAGGTAAATACTGGTGAAGAGGCTGAAGCTTGGTTTTTGGGAATAAGAAAATATTACCAAGTCCAAGATTATTTTGGAAATATGAAATCTCGAGTAGCCATTTTCAATCTGACAGGAAGAGTGTCTATTTGGTGGGAACACTTCAGGCAAGTAAAGAAGATAAATTAAAGGAATATTGTTTGGGAACAGTGCTAGAAATATTTCAAGCAAAATTACCTCTCTAACTAGTACTATGATGATAAAATAAAAGAATTCCATGAGCTGATATTGGGACAACAAACTATGGAGGAATATGCAAACAAGTTCTTGGAACTGCTGATGTATGTCATGTATATTAAAGATGAGAAGGTAAAAATCCACTGCTTTCTAAGTGGACTGCCTCAGTCCTACAAAGACTGAATTGAGCTCTATGAACCTAGAACTCTGGAAAAGGTGATAAGAAAAGCTAAGTAATGCTATGAGAAAAGCAAGAGAAAACCTGACTACCAGAAGGCATGGAAGAATAGGATGAATGAGAATTTTGATCAGAGGAAGAGAGTTTTCAAACCTCCTAACTTTCAGAATCAACATAAGAAACCATTCCAAGTTGAGAAGAAGCTATTGAGAGTAGTGGGAGAAAAGCCAAGAGAACCGCAGCAGAACAAAGAGCCTCTCCAGTGTTGGAAATGGAGAGGACCCCATATACATCGGTTCTGTCCACTGGAGAATGAGAATGCAAGGCCAACATACAATATTAAAGAGGTAGAAATAGTGGGACAAGTAGAAAGGGTCTTACCTAGAATTTATGAAGCCCTGGAATACCGCCAAGAAGATCACCAGTCAACTATGGTTAAAGTTATAGGTAAGATTGTTGAGCAATCTGTTTCTATTTTGATTAACCCTGGTTCTACTCACAGTTACATTTCTCCTAGAGTAGTGGAGATTTGTGCTCTTAATAAAGTAAAGCATAACAAGTCGTGGTTAGCTTAGCTAGTCACTAGAACTAAGAGAAATGTTAATGAAGTGGTGGATAAATGTCCATTGGTGATGAATGGATTGAGAACTTGCGTAGATATGAAAGTTCTACCACTCAGTTCCTATGATGTTTTCATTGGAATGGACTGGTTAGAAACTCATACGGTGAAGCTTGACTGTTATAATTTTTTTTTTGAATGCATGGATGGAGAAGGGAACCTAGTAGTTGTAAAAGGCATATGAAAGGTAATTTCTATAAGGCAGATTTTAGCGATGCAATTGAACAAGTTTTGTATAAAAGGTTGTCAGTTTTATGCATCCCATATTGAGGAGACAATAGGGGATGAAACTCTCAAGTTGGAATACTATCCCGTGTTGCAAGAATTCAAAGATGCTTTTCCTGATGAGATTCCAGGGCTTCCTCCAAAGAGAGACATTGATTTCACGATTGAGCTTGTGCTAGGAGCAGCACCAGTGTCTAAAGCACCTTACAGAATGAGTACAATGGAAATGTTAGAGTTGAAGATGCAGCTGCAAGAATTGTTGGAAAAAAATTATATCAGGCCGAGTTTGTATCCTTAGGGAGCACCAGTTCTGTTCGTACAGAATAAAGATGGTACACTCAGATTGTGTATTGATTACAGGAAGCTGAACAAAGTCACAGTGAAGAACAAATATCCCTTGCTGAGAATTGATGACCTCTTTGATCAAATGGAAGGATAAAATGTATTTTCCAATATTAACTTGAGGTCTAGTTACCATCAGGTGAGAATCAAGGATGTAGACATTCATAAGATAGCCTTTAGAACAAGGTATCGACATTATGAGTTTGTAGTGGTACCATTTGGTCTCACGAATGCACCATCAACATTTATGTGACTTATGAATAGTGTCTTCAGTAGGTATTTAGACAATTTTTTTCTTATTTTCCTTGATGACATTATTGTTTATTCTAAAAATTAATAAGAGCATGAAGAACATTTGAAACTAACATTGCAATTGCTCAGAGAACATTAGTTTTATGCAAAGCTGAGAAAGTGTGACTTCTATAAAGATAGAATTCAGTACTTGGGTCACATTATTTCAGAAGAGGGTATATCCATGGAACCTAACAAAATTGAAGCTATCAAGAATTGGCCTACTCCAAAGAATGTGACAGAGGTAAGATCTTTTATGGGGCTCATAGGATACTATAGGAGATTCATTGAAGGGTTTCCGAAGGTTGCACATGCTATCACTTCTTTGCAAAGGAAGGGGATAAAGTTCGAATGGACCTTGAAGTGTGAAGAAAGTTTCTAGTGGTTAAATTATCTTCTCACCAGTGCATCGGTCTTAAAAGTTGCATACCCAAAGAAATATTTTGTGGTATGTACGGATGCATGCGGTCAAGGACTTGGAGTATTTCTTATGCAACACAACCACATGATATGCTATGAATCTAGAAAGTTGAAGGAGCATAAGAGGAATTATGCCACTCATGATATGGAACTTGCAGCCATAGTACATTCTCTCAAGATGTGGAGGCATTACTTGATGGGAAGAAAATTTGAGTTAAGGACAGACCACTATGGTCTGAAATATTTGTTTGATCAGCCTACTCTTAACGCTAGGAAAGCTAGACAAATGGAATTTTTATGTGAGTTTGATTTTGAAATCAAGAACATAAAAGGTAAGGAGAATAAGGTAGCTGATGCAATCAGTAGGAAAGTACAAGAAATGCATGTGGCATCTATTAGCATTTTCCAATCAGATTTGAGACAATAGATTATTAATCGTAATGTTGAAGATGAAATGTATGCGCAGGTAAAGGATAAATTACAGCAGCAAATCCTTGAAAATAAGTATGAAGGTTATAAGTTAGAAGAGGATGGAATTATTAATTATAAGAGCATAATGTATATTCCAAATGTGGCAGAGTTGAAGAGGGTTATTATGGATGAAATCCATAAAACTCCATATTTTGGTCACCCAGGATATCAGAATACAATTGTTACAGCAAGAAAGCAATACTTTTGGCCAGGAATAAAGAAGGACATGGCTGAATATATTTCAAGGTGCATGAAGTGTCAGCAAGTGAAGGTTGAACATCAACGCCCAACAGGTTTGTTCCATCCTTTTCCAGTTCCAGAATGGAAATGGGAAGTGATTTCCATGGACTTATTATAGGAATTATGATGACTTGAATACAACATGATTCCATCATGGTTGTGGTGAACAAGTTGACGAAGGAAGCACATTTTATACCAGTAAATTCCATGCATAAGACTGATGATATTGCCAATATTTTCATGAAAGAAATTTTTAAATTGCATGGATTGCCTAAAGCAATAGTCTCTAACAGAGATGTCAAGTTCACCTCTAATTTTTGGAAAGGATTGTTTACAGACTTGGGGACAAATTTGAATTTAAGCACTTCCTACCATCCTCAGATTGATTGTCAGATTGAGAGAGTTAACCAAGTTCTTGAAGACATGCTTCACATGTATGTGATGGAAAAACCATCCAAGTGGGAAGACTATTTACACATGGTAGATTTTGGTTATAACAATGGATAGCAAGTATCCTTGAGGATGAGTCCATATGAATATTTGTATGGGAGGAGGTGTAGAACACCAGTAACTCGAGATAACCCAGCGAACAAAGTTGTGATCGGTCCAAAATTGCTCAAGGAGATGGAGCAGGAAGTTGTAAAATTAGACATAATCTAAAGGAATCCCACGATGGATAGAAAATCTATGCAGATAAGCATAGGGTGAATAGAGAGTTCAGTATTGGGGATGATGTTTACCTCAGGGTGAAGGAAAACAAAAGTTCCTTGAATCTTGGGAGTTGTCCCAAGTTGTCTCCTAGATATTGTGGGCCGTTTGAAGATCTTGAAAGAATAGGACCGGTTGCATATAGACTTGCATTTCCTTATAGCACTAGGGATCATAATGTTTTTCATGTTTCTTTTCTTAAGAAATATGTACATGATCCTAACCATGTAATAAATTGGGATGTGATGCAGGTGGAACCGGAGGGAGAGTTCCAAGTCGAGCCTATGCACATCCTCACTAGGAAGGTCACAATGCTATTGAACTGAGCAGTAGGACAGGTAAAGGTGCAATGGGAGTACTACAGTCTTGAAGAAGATATGTGGGAGCTAGAGGATGCCATATGACTAGCACATCCATTTTTTTTCAATTCTGCGGATTGATGAGCGCAATACCAGCAAATCATTTTGGTTCAATGTTGTAAAGCACTAAGGATAGTGCTATTAATGGTGGATGGGAATGTAACACCTTGGTTTTGACCCCGTTTTCATTCAAACAATATTATGTAAATAATCATGGTGTGGATCTCAAGGAAAAATCCCCACCATCGATTTAGTGTTTATGTTTCAGCGATTAAGATGTAGGCCGACTGTGTTTTTTCTTCTAGATGAACGTTAAGTTGTACATCATGTTAAATTTGTGATTTTTAATTTCCTATAGCAAGCTATGTAAATGCAACAAAATGAGATGGGGCCATGATTTTTCCTAAGGATAAAAGGGGGGGGATGGGAAGAGGAGGCATAAATTCAAAATGGGCAGAGCACCCATTTCTGAAAACGTTTTTTAATTTTCTTGGGTAAGAAAACACAAAAAATGCTTGCCTTTCCCTCATGCAGTTGTGTTTCACCTTCCCCTCACGATTTGTACTATGTGGAACGTTTTTGCAAGACATTCTGGCATTCATGCAGCAAGCAAGAAAAACCGCTCTGAGTCTTGATTGTTCATGAATTTTCCTATTCTATGAATTTTTTTCCTTTTTACGATTTTCCTATCTATTGGTCATTTCCTGAATGCGAATACCCTAAATCATCTTTGTGTTTTTTAATTGAATGACCAGCAAACAATTTCATTTTGGTAATTTCAGTAGTCGATCCAGCTTAGGAATTGCTTAGAAATTCATAATTGTTGTGTGTGTGTGTGTATTCCTTGGCTTCTTATATGTTTTGTTAATGCTAGACCTAAGATCATTGTGTGTACATCCTTGTTGACATGTGAACTAATTTGGGGAATGGAAGTGGAGTCTAGAATTGCTTGATAAACCTAGTGTGTGAAGGAACCTCAGAGACAAATCTAGAGGGATGGTTTTCTTCTTTTCATACCCTGAATAGCACTGCAAGGGAAGGCATGGCCTGAGGGACTATGTAGCAGAGAAGGGGATGCTTCCTTGTATTGGGTGTGTAAATTTTTAGAAGTTAGGCTAGATTCGGTGTAGGTGTCCATAGCTCTGGGATTGAGCTCACTAGCTTAGTAGTCAATCTTTCCACCTCGATGGCTACCTGATAAACCCATATGTTGGCTTGGTTGTGTCTTATGTGAATTTTGGCTAAGTGTAAATCACTTCTTGTGTAATCCTGATAAACCCAATGGTGTTGGCTTGGCTGGGTTTTATTGTATCCTTGGCTATGGGGAAGTCTTCTAGTGTTCCTTATTCCTTGGGGAAATCATGCCCAGCTTGGGGGTGGTAGTGATGCTGAGAGATTGATGAGCACACTGGACTATGGTTGGGTGGAATGTTACAGTGACACAGCTGGTTGCAGGACAAGATTCTGATAAAGATATGTATTTCTTGTGTTTCGATCCTTGCAACTGTACTTGTTTATAAATGAATATGAATATGATGAATGCTTGAATTGAATGTATTTGATGCATATGTATATTTTATGAGTGATGTATATGTGTATGTAATTTTTATTTCAAAGAATTTTCTAAGTTGTTATGGAGCTAGATCGGCTGGATTTGTGATGTCTTGAATGCTCAAAACTAGTTTTAGACTTAGAAATTTTCATGAACGGATTGAATTTCCACAGATTTTTCCTTCTACAACCTACAGGATGCAGAAATGCACTTTGCAGAAGTTTGTATTCCACATTTTTCCCTTTTGCAATTCCATTTTCGCAACTTGTGGGATATGAAATGCAGGATGCGAGATGTAGAAATGTGGTTTGGAGAAATTTGCTTTTCGCAATTTCCCTTGTGCAATTTGTGGGATGCAGGATGCAAGATTCAGAATGCATAAATGACTTATGGTAAATTTTTATTTCCGTAACTTTGATCTCCGAAGCATCCATTTCACATGCGGGATGCAGAATGCGGTATGCGGGATGTGGGGTACGAGAGTGAAATTTTGATTCCGCAAGTGAAGCTCTATGCACTATTAATTTTCTATTTGATGATTCTCTACCATTCAATATCTCTATGATTAGGGAAGATAAAGAGTTATATACGGTCTAGATCAGAATGTTAGCAGGGGAAATTATCGCTTGTGTAGATATTTAAAGAAAAAAAGAATCAGGAATCATCATACGAATGCAGAATCAAAGATAGGTAACTCAGGTAGAAGATTTGGGTCGCGTTCTCTCCTTCCGAGCGAGAGGGGATGTGACATAAATGGTGTTAGGAATGAATCGTGTAAGCATGCATCATTTAGCTTCCTCATGTCAATACAGATCCTTACTTCACCTATTTTTTTCTTATCCTGGATCACTATAGGGTTGATCCACTCTGACTCCTCAAAAGGTTCTGTTGCTGCCGCAACCTGTTTCCCCAATTTTAGTCTTTTACTTAAACTCAGGGACCCCTCCTTGTCATTTGTTGCTCGAACCTAATGTTGAAAGTTTGGCGTCTTGGAGCTTATCTTGTGTTTGAAATCGATTGCTCGACTTTTAAGTGTTTGGCCAAGTTAGTTTGAGTAGTGCGTTTTTCCTGGTACCCGTCAAAGTTTGAAAATTTTGCATGAGCAGGGGAAAAGACGGTTTTTAGGGTGAAAATTAATCCTAGCTATGATGTTTTCTCTCTTTGGATCGGGCCTCTTTTGGAGGAGGTAGAGTCTTATTTCACCCGCCGTTGCGGCCCTCAGAACAAAGTCTCCGCCCGACCCACTTCTCTCCGACGCCCGATTCGGGTGGTGAATCGCTTGCCCCAGAGTTCCGGTTCACTCGACGTTGCGGCTGGGGAGATAAAGTCGGGCCCCGACTTGAGTTTCACCCGACGCCCGAACTACCGCCTTTGCAGCTTCCGTCGCCTGTCCGTAGCTTGCATGCCGTCCACCGTTGCGGGTGGCGGAGCAGTCTGCCCGCCGATCCGCTCTCCTCCGCCGTCCGATCACCTACGACGCTCGTTTTCCACTTCCTCTCTTCCCGTGCTCGCCCACCGTTGCGGCTCCCTGAAACTTACCCATACAATGCCTGATTATTAGCCCACCCGACAGCCGTTTCTCTTCATAGGTTCCGCCTGTAAAGCCAGGCCAATTTCTTTGTGAATTTTTCACTAGGGTTATAAAATTTTGATGTTCGATGTCTCAAGTTAGTGGATAATGCGCATAAATTACGTGCAGGGAGAATCACAAGAGTCACGAAGGAGGCCTGCGGCAAGAAAAGAGACAACCCAAATGGAAGACAAAGGCGCCACTGAAGCGTTTCAGCAGTTACTGTCATAGGGTAAAATGTTTATTCAAATGATTGAAGAAAATGAAACGACCAGGAGAGAAGCTGAATCGCCAAGAGCGCTGAAAGGTCACGCGCTGAGGGAACCCAGGGGACATCAGTTGTTGTTTAAATAATGGGAAGCCCGATGAAAGGAGGGCTTTTTCCCTTAGAAAATTTTGTAACTGTTGACTCGGAAGAGGAACTATTTCGTTTTTCGAAGTAAACTGCAATTTTGTCTGCTGGAAGGAGTAAAGAAGTGAAATGTACCAATGCTATTCAATGAATAATGCTGAAGAAGAACTCTTTCGTGTTCAGCTGTATTTCATGTGCTGTGAGGATAGTTGATGTTTCGAACCTAAGTTCTTGTTAATTATTCTACAGTCTTTTCTGGGATACATTTGCACTATGAGTAATAATTGCTGTTATAGAATGATCGGTTAACTGGTTATTTGAATATTTGTAGTTCATGTGCTTTGGGAAAAGTATCAGCTATCTGTAGTTTTCTTACAATATGTGATTCTTTATTGCTCATTTAAGATGATAGCCTCGCTCCCTAGGGATAGTTTAGATAATTAGTCTTTTCCATTCGTATCTGGTTTGTGTGCTTGTGAGCATAAGACGAGAGGTAAGAACCTGCGCAGCACTTTGTGACCACCCCCCTGCATTTAAACCAGCCTGCATGGTTTATATAGGCATATGCATTGCATATATTAAGTCAAAATACAAATTCCAGTGGACCGGGCCGCAACCGGTAAACCCTCGTTGTTACTTTGACCTACGGTGGCCGGACCGCAAACCGGACGGATTCCCTATACCAAACAGTCAGCGGGCTAGTTGGGAACGCTGATTGGGGAGAATCCTTTACTGTTGCCGCCTGCGATTTTCCAGGCCCCAACAGATTTGGCACTAGAAGGAGGGCCGCCAGTGCATGGCTGGCCGAGGAAACCCGTTTTCCCGAGAATATTCCACTGGTTACAGTTCTGAAAGTAGTGTACCACGCAATTCAATTCGGGAAGAAGAAGAAAGAGAACATCTATACCCTGTTCGCAATGAGATTGTTAACGATCTAAGAAGACACACCAGGGAATACTTAAAGAAGATTGGAGGATTACCTATCATCCCTGAGTTACCTAAAAGAGAATACAAGAGAAGAGACCGTCCTTTAATAGAAGATTCAGTGTTGGTTGGAGATTGGCAGGAGCTGGTAGAGACTGCCTTACAAGAAGTTGAACTCCCTTTGAGTCAAGAAGGCCCGGCGACTAC
>LPNX010467638.1:187890-253222 GCA_001517045.1 Pseudotsuga menziesii | reverse complement strand
AGCACTTTGTGACCGCCCCCCTGCATTTAAACCAGCCTGCATGGTTTAGATAGGCATATGCATTGCATATATTAAGTCAAAATACAAATTCCGGTGGACCGAGCCGCAACCGGTAAACCCTCGTTGTTACTTTGACCTATGGTGGCCGGACCGCAAACCGGACGGATTCCCTATACCAAACAGTCAGCGGGCTAGTTGGGAACGCTGATTGGGGAGAATCCTTTACTGTTGCTGCCTATGATTTTCCAGGCCCCAACAGGTTCAATGATTCATGCATCGAGCATGCGATCCAATTCTGCTTTTACCTTCTCTTTATACTTTGGATTCAACCTATAGGGTCATTGCTTACTAGCTTTAGCATCTCGTCACAAGGGTATTTTCATCTCCCCTAGGTCTCACACTATCCCCTTCATCTCTGAGAAGTTGTTAGGGAATAGGTCCTGATACTCATGCACTAAATGCACGATCTTCGCAACTGTTTCTTTATCCCAACAATATCCTATATTGGTGAACTTCAGGTTCTTTAGCAACCCAATGTTGACTTTATTGATCTTCAGTGGCTTAAGGAAATGGTCACTTGAAATATCACCCCCTTCTATTGCGCAGGTGCCCTCTAATTCTGATATGTTTATGTTGGTCAAATCATCATCTAGGTCTCCTGCCAGATTGTAGCAAGCCATCCATTTTTGAATTGTGGCACTACACTGGTGAGAATTGGCCTCTTTAATTGGGATTTAAGCAAATATCTTCTTGTTTATCATTTTAAGAGAAACATCAACTGTGGGGTACTCATCGGTAAATTAAAATTTGTGGTCGAACTACTTAGCAAGCCCTTCACAATCCTCCGGTTTATTGCCGCAACTTGATATATGCATACCGGGTTCTAGGTGTCATTTCCAATCTATGTATGAAATGATGAACCCACTCCTGTCACAGGTATTCTGTAAATACTGTGTGACAATGGTTAAGATGTTCAATAAGGTTTTCCAACCCTGAATACTTGTGATTTAAGAGGGTTTCCTCTTCACCGAATTTAACTTCCATCAATATTCTGCACTGTGGCCAATTTGTTATAGACTTCTTATGTGCACCCCACCATCTAGTGGGAGTATCTTTTAGTGCATGATCTAGTGCAAAAAAACGTTGCAAATTTGTTACAAGTCTTTTAAACTCAGTTAAGAAGGTCACAAGGTTAGGTAAACCCTCATAGGTGGGTATCTCTCTTAACTCATTCTCCACCCATCACACAAACCTTGTAACTCTTGCACACCTCCTCATAGAAACTTCATGTAATCTATTTTTCCAATTCTCCAAAGCCTCCCCTTAGTCAGATGTGCATGAACTAGCACTCTTCCTGCTCAGGTTTCCATTCATTGTTGGATTGATGTAGTCTTCTTGCATGGTAGTGACACTGTAGATCTGGTCAAGGTAGTCAACCTGTCCATCATTACATACAAGCTCAATGTATCTTTGTCCCTCTAATGTATCAATGGGTGGCACCACTCTCATCTCATTATCCTTGAATGAGAGGATCCTTTTCTTGAAATTTATAATGGTTTGGTTGTCTATGGCCCAATCTATCCCCAACAATGTGGGATATGGATTCGTGTCATAAAAAATGTTAATGAATTCAAAGTCTACAAATGTGCACAACCCTTCAATGTCGACAGGTACTTGACGCAACCTACCAATGGGTAGGACCTTCTCCTAATTTGCAATTCGCAACTGAATAGGGGACTAGTCCAAACACGGTTTTCCCATAGTTTCCCAAGTTTGTTGTGCTAAGATATTGACATTAGAACCTAGGTCTAAGATGATGTAATCCATGTTGTAGTCACCTATCTACACAATCATTCTCAACCAGTTCCCAATTTTGAATTTCTTTCTTACTTGGTTAACTTTATTTTCAGGTTGCGGCTCTATGGGTATCTCTTCTATCATTGCTTGTAGTTATGCAATAACATATTTATCTTGTATTAGCATTAAGGAACTTGAAAAAAAGGATTTGAGCTTACTAACCTTTTGTGGTACATTCTTCTAGAATATGTGTTGAAATCGTTCAGGCATCTCCCTAACTTATTCTGGCTTCGATGGTTCTATTGGATCCACAAAATCTGGTTGTACATCCAAGAATACTTCCTTTTGTATCTGGACATCAAACGACACTTTATTTTGTGTCATAGGTTGTACTTGCATCTTGTTGGTGAATCCCACCAACAAAGCTTCATTGGAAGGGGTTCCCACTTTGTTGATTCCCTGTAGTGCAATCTCCTTGAGCACCAGCCCAGACAGGTTTTATCCTACCCAGCAATGTCTGTGGAGCAAACAAGGTCTCACCCGAGGCGTTCAAGGGAGAGTTGTCAGAATCGAGTTTCTAAGAGTGGGGAAGGATGAAATGGGGATCCAATAGAGGGATATCATAAATTATTCGATCTCATATAGTATCAAAATGTTGCAGCATCATTCAAGGAACATCATAGTGCATCAAGCATAAATTACGACAACTTAAAACCACAGATCGCATTGATATATTAGGAAGAAGCTTAATCACATCCATAACATGTCATTTTAACACAACAGAGTCACAACATCACAACAACTATATATCAATAGACAAGAATTCGTCCATACACATCGCATCATATATTCATCTTGCGCAAATACGCAACATTACATAATCCTTCTCCAAAACCGAAGACTGCATACATCAGAAAGAAGCCCAGATAAAATCACAGTCAAGATAGGAAAGTCTCCAATAAAACGATCCCACTAGATCTTATCCCTTACAATCGTGCATGCAATACAATTGTTCACAATTGCTCATACATCTTGTAGTGAGAATTTCTCCTCACTACAGGGGTAAGAATGGCTCCCTTGTGCCTATAGGGCACAAGGGTAGGTTCCTACCCTTAGAAAACAGTAAAAAATAGAAGTAAAAATGATTGAAACCGAGCTGCGAATTGAAACTAAGCTAAGCTACACTAGAAAAAGTAAATGGAAGCTATTGTAAAATACATCTACAAGCAAATAATAGAAAGAAATATGGAGATGAAACACTTGTGAACCCCTCTACAAACAGTGGGTTAGGGTTCCGCCTCCAAAACTTGCAAAATAAACCTATACTACTATGAAGATAACATGTAAATGATGTTAATGGAAAACCTACAACTGGAAATATTGGTTAGAAAACAAAACAAGTAAATAAACATGCATGAAAGAAGCTATACCTCACTTGGTTGGAAATGGGCCACCATACCCTAGCTCATGGGAGCACCTCTCTCTTGGTTGGGGAGCAATGGATTGGAGAAATGGAGATGGGAGAGAGGGAGAGTGGGTGGTTTGAGAGCAAGAGGTCTCAAAGCATCCATGGGCAACATAACAATATGCAAATGAGGAGTGTTTTTAGAGTGAACCCCCACCCTCCTTATATAGTTTTTCCAAGGGGTTTTAGGGTTTTAAGCCCTTGGTTAAGGATTTAGCCCCTTTTTTGGGCCTTTAGCCCCTTCCACCCTAACTTTATCCCCTTTCATGGTTTTAGCCCCTTTTTGAGAGATTTAGCTCCTGGTGGTTTATTTTGGGCTCTTTTTTGGGGTTTTTAGCCCTTTTCTTCATCCTTGGGCTCTTTTGGAGGTGTGGGGTTCAAATGGAAGGTCATGGAAAGTCTTACGGAGTAAAATGAGTGCTGTGGGATGGTGTCCTTGGGTGCTGCATGCCATTGAGAGTTATGTGGGGGATTTTTGGGTTAACAGATTTCCCCCTGATGTGTGAGGGTAGGAGATGAACGTATGGCTAATGAACATCATAGGATTTGCTGTCGAGAGGTGGTGCTTCCGGGGCTGGGGCGTGGTGGCTTTTGGTTTTGTATTAATTTTGTTCCCATCAATGGGTGAGATACAATAAATGTGTGACATGTATATGGACGAGGTGGGAATTCCCATGCTTGTGACAATGTCAAAATAATCATTTGATCTATGCTCTAAAATACAAGAGCTAATCATGTACAAGTGATGTTACAATGCTGGTTTCCTCTCATGTGAGGCTGAATGCAATACTGATCTGATACATTGGACCCATGGAATTCTCATGGAATGCTACATATTTATGACTGATGGTCTTCTGGATATGGTACATAGCTGTGTGGACTCACTGATTGAGAGTCAGAGTCTTTGTGGTATAAGTATGCTGCATCAATCATAAAGGTATATTGAATCACTGCTAGGGCTTCTGATCACTGTCTCCAACGCAACCCAAAAATCACAAGGGACATAACCTGTTTAGGTCCCTCGAGTGGACTCACTAATGTGCTAGAGTCAGGTGGCATCCAGGGTCTTCAACCAAGTACTTGTGTGGAACAAACCCTGTACAAATTTCAATGATGCGATGATGGAGTTGAAGTCGAGCATGTGAGAAACAACCATCCTGAGAGGCACTAAGGACTCCTCTCAAGTGGTCTAAGGAACTCATCGATGATGTCAATGAAACAAAGGTATAGGGACCTCTGGGTCTATCGTCTGGAATATGTGTGTTGGTGTCGACAGAGGGGGAACTACCCCTAATAAAGGAAATGATGTTTCCTTGGCCAAAAGCGTGAGGGATAACTGAAAGATGTGGATCAATCTGCGGACTGATTCACTAGATTGGGGGGAGGGGAGGAAAGGGAAAAATTGAATAGGGGTAGGGGGGAGTGGGAGATGAAAACTTCCTTTGTTCAGAGTATGATGGCAGGGTGGACTAGGTAGAAAATGAAACTTGACTCATGGGAATGGGATCATAGCTGTAATATCAGGAATGTCACTGCATATGGGAAATACTTGGAGGAGGTGGACACTTTTGATACTGATGGGATCCAAGGAAGACACATTGCAGAGTACTCTGAACAAAGGTGACCCAATGTGGGAATGATGCCAAACTGTTTTCTATGGGGTGGTGTCTAGGGACACCGTTGTGGTATGATCTCGTGGATTTTTGGCGAGCCCGAGAAGGTAAATGCTCGATGGTGCTTTCAATTTTAGAGAGTCTGAAAACACGGAAAAGACTCCAGTGGGGGATCTTTTTCATTGGTAGTATTCTATGCCCGAAAAAGTATAAAAGTATACATAGGAGATATTTCCCATCCTGGAGGGGATGAGAGACTTCTTTACCATTGGTAGTCCAATCAGGTCGAAAAAGGTTAAACCTATACAGACTGGATGGTCATTCAAATAATTTTACGAGCATGAACAAAACCAAGTTTTCTCGGCGATCTTTTCTTGTTGAGACAGCTGGAAAAGAGCTTAACGAAAACCGGTGGTGAGTTTTTTTGTAAAGTGCAGCCCCTCTGCCCAAGAAAGCACAAAAGTATGCAGAGGGGGGCAGTCTTAGCTTGAGTGTGCCAAGGAGGTCCTTTTCATGAAATGGTCTACATGGTCCACAAAAGGAGGTAAAGGAAATGATGTATATGCCCTTTCCTATACTTTAGCGAGCGGTAAATGAAGCAGCTGTGCTCGATGATCTTTTCATTGTTTTAAGGAGTTAGAAAAGAGCTTAAATGAAACTCCAATGTGGTCAACCGAATGTGGTGGCACGATCGGTGCCCTCCTGTCGGGATGGTGGACAGAGGTCCAAAGTTCATCTGCATAGTATGGATGGAGTAGAAGGCTCTCAAACACACCAATACATGCATGGGATAGGTGGTGGTAGAGGCCTACGAGATGGTGCGACAGAGGCACACAAACTGAGGTGGCTCTCGGACAGAGGTCAGGAGAGCATGTGTGTGTGTTAATGTCGACGGACTTGACCACATGCGATGTAAGCACAAGTCCCGAGGCATTTATGTTGAAGAAAAGAAATCATTTTGTGGATAGTGGTCCAGAGGTTTGTGTAAGGTGCAGTAAATAGAAAAGACAATTATGTGCTAAAAATACAAAATAAAAGCTAAAATTACATTCCTAAATGGGAAATAGCCTGAGGACACTTCTATGTCAAATATATGGAAGAAAAAAAAAAGGTTTTGTGGATGATGGTCTAGATGTCCGCATAAGGTGCGGTGAAAAAGACAATTATAACAATAAAAAGTAAAATATGGTACAATCCTTAATAGGCGGCGGCCCGATCGCTTGCATGAGTCGCGACCGGGCAATGTGATACGAGTACCGATCCATAGACACTAGCATCGTTATGTCTTGGCTCATGAGCCAAGGTGACTTGTGGGAGGTGGTCCCAAAATTGATTGTTTAAACATGAGATAATGGTATCATAACTAGATAGAGGGTGGAATTTTGAAACCAGTGGAATGAACGGTGTCTCGAACGGAGTCCGTATGGTCCTGTTATGTCGATCGGATGAAATTAGGTCAAATGGGGCCTATAAAAGGGGAGGGTCCACATCGTGAAGTGTCATTGTCACTGTTCACTGTGGATTTGGAGAGGTGGGCCCTAATTCTTCATTTGTTAATTTCTCTTGATCTGATTGACAGTTTCATGAGCCGCGACTTGCATGTAAAAGCTCTCACTGAACCTCTTCATTTTGTTGCATTTTTTACTAGATTTGACCACCTAGAGCCCCCCCATGAGATGTGTGGGGTTTCAAATGCACCAGGTCGCTCATTTCAAAGGGAAAGGTGCACCCTGGGTGCACCTGTTGGGCCATTATGAGCACCCTGGGTGCTCCTTTTTCTCAGTTAAGTGCACCCTAGCCCTCTTGGGGTAGTCTTTTGATGGTGGGGAGGTCTGACATCAGGGGTTTTTCCTTGTGTAGGATGGTGGAGATCAAATGGAGGGAGAGAGACTGCAAGCTAGTTAGAGATGCATCATTATGATATGAGGGTGTTAGAGATAAACTGGCCCGCTGTGGGTTACTAAAGTTCATGCGGATTCCACTCATGCGGAGCTTGGGTTTGCTGATGCAAACTCTAATCAGTTTTTGGGATGTTACTGAGGAGGTGTTCCTCTTCCAGGGATAGTGTATTGAGATTGCGTTGGAGGATGTGTACTTCACTACTGGGCTCCCAATATTAGGAGTACTTGGTGACTTGGCTCCTGTGCTATCTCGGGGGGATACATTAGAGGATTTATGTGAGTGGCACTATTACGCTACAGCGTATGTGCATGGTTCCTACATCCTGATGTGTGACATCAAGGAGTTGTCCACATGGGGGGTGGGGACTTTAATAAAGTGCATATTGGGTTCCACAGGGAGCCACAAGATTTCTAGTGGTCAGCTGTAGTTATTCCAGTGTGCCATTGGTGGCACATATTATGCATGGGGCCAGATGTACTTACAGGTTGTTTGGTGTCAGCTGAACAGGTCGAAGACTACTGGTGGTGGTTTTTGCTTTCACTTCTTTCTATGTGTTTTCTTCTTTGAGAAAGTACCTACACGTCATCCTCATCGGGCTATGGAGGACACTGGTTTGTGGGAGCTGAGGATGTATAGGTGGTGCCAGATGATGATTCATGAGGGTGGTGGTAGAGTGGGCCGCTTCTTCACGGAGGAGTTGTTGGCGCAGTGGCTCCAGCTACCTGTGGTGATCGAGGAGTACCCATACGTGGGTATGGACGTCCAGGGAGATCCAACGATGCCCTGACCTCCTGGTCAGGCTTGGGGACCAGCTGGTATGTATGCTTGATGTTTTCATGTTCATATTTGTGCATAGTATAGTTGAGATGGTTAGTGATTTTCATGTTGATGTATGTGGACTGATGGTGTCCTTGGTTGTGTGTGTAGATGTTGGCCCTCTCTCGCCACCTGGGCATTGGAGGCGAGTTGTTACTGTACTTCCTTTGGCAGATTCTGCAGCGGCCCCTTCCGGGAACTCTCACAGGTGACAACGGGATATGGACAAGCTAGTGCCATACATGGAGGAGGTGGTTGCTGGAGTGTCGGATGTTGGCAGGCAGCACCTAAATACCAAATTTATTGTTGTTGTTCACAATCTTCCTCCCGAGCTAATGGGTGTGATGAGGAAGATGGTCGTGGCATGCGAGCACTTCCACCGGATGGTGAGAGGTGGTGTTCTTGCATTGGATTCGTCTTCTTCGGAAGATGATGATTCTAAGTCAGATGATGGTTCTGAATCGGATTAGTAGCCTTGTGGGGCTGACCCTTAGTGCATAGGTTCCCTTAGGGGTTTTTGTGTCACTTATGTATATCCTATTGAGAAAGCATATGTGGCTTCTCCTTTTTGTATTGGACATATTGTGGACGTGCGACTTATGGATTTATATCTATATATATTTTTGACGCATGTGGATGCACTTTTATGGTTTTATTATGTGAGTCTTTTTATTATATTGTGGAATGCAAATTCCTATGTGATGTATTATTACACTGTGTGTGTATTTTTAGACATGATTATGCATTATGTTATGGTTTTATGNGGATGTGCCAATTTAGAATATCATTAGCCATTTGATCTGCGACACTATTGAGGTTCCTGGGAACATGTGTGAATGTGATGGATTCAAATGTTCTGACCATATGTTTAGTGCGTAGGTACTTTCTAAAGAGGCAGGGGTCGCAAACTTGGTAATGGTTGTTTAGTTGAGAAACAAGTAGCTAAGAGTCTAAGAAGACATCGAGATGGTGAATTCCTAATTGTAGAGCAGCGGCCAAGAGGCCATTGACAACATCATATTATGCCTAGTTGTTGGTCGTGGTGCCCACACATATTCCGTTGATATGGATCAACTCATGCGATGGGGAGTATATTACCCATGTAGCCAAGGTGAGGTTCGGGTAGCATCTGCTTGCTCCATCTACGAATTCCATATAGTGATCTGAGGAGTGCTCCATCTAAAGAAATGAGAGGAAACAATACATAAGACTCAATCGGGAAAAAATGTGTAAAAAATAAAATGAAAAGACTATAATACAATTAAGAACGTTGTCACTCAAAGGGGTGATGTTAGGGAGAAATTCGTTTGAACTTTCCCAGGATCAGCGGTCATTCCTTTGTGTGACATAATGAATCCTTGGAGATGGCCCGTGGGGACACAGAAAACACACTTGAATGGGTTCAAGTGGATCCTATATTGGTGAAATCGCATTAAGACTTGTCACAAATCGTCTATGTGGTGTGTGTGATTTTGCGGCCGCGCGATGAGGTTGTCGAAACACACCAACATGATGTGAGTAAGATCATGGAAGCAGTGCGTCATGGTGTGCTAAAAGGTGGCTCCAGCATTTTTAAGGCCAAATGGCATGACTCGATAGGTGAATGTGCCCCATGGGGTTGTGAATGCCATTTTGTAATGGTCTTCTTTCTGGATTTGGATCTGGTTGTATCCATAAAACCGTCCATGAAGGAGAAGGCCTCATGTCCGGCGCATGCATCGATGATCTGGTCGATGAACTATGTGGGGAAGTTGTCTTTGGGACATGGCCCATTGAGATCATGGAAGTCTATGCAAACATGAATGGTACCTTGTTTTTTATTCATGGGAACATGATTAGAAACCCAAGTTGTGTATGCAATGGGATAAATGAAGCCGGTTGTGCACAGCTTCTCTATCTCGGCTTTCACCACAGCCACTTTGGATGCATGGACGGGCCGTTTCTTTTGGCGGATAGGTGCCACATCAGGCCATGTGTCGATGTGGTGTTCCACGATGGATGGATCTAAGTCAAGCATTTCAGTGTATGATCAGGTGAAGATGTCACAGAATTCTTGGAAGAGAGTGGTGTAGGCATCGACCTCTTCCAGGGAGCAAGATTCCCCTAGCATGATTTCTTCAACGATCTCAGAGTTGGTTGAGATGTCAATTTTAATTGTTGGCAAAATGTTTGCCATGTTCCCTTCTTCGAAGGCATCTGGTGCTGGGATTGGGTTCTTGAACCAGTCAACTTTCCCATGGATGAAATCTTTGGTCTCCACAGAAAACTGGTCAGACTGCGACACAAGATCTTCCAGGAGGAAGAACGAGTGATGGTGCATGTCGTCCCAAGGGTATTTTGGGGTGGTCAGAGCTTCAAGGATCTCCTCATCGTTGTTGAAGCAATGAAGTGATAGGTTTGATGGACCACCGTTGGAAATGGGAATGAGTTGGTCGGGGGAACTAGACATCATGTAAATGGACATGGTGTCGGACGAAGGAGGTGGTGGTGGGTGAACTTCTTCGATCAAGGTGATCTGAGACTCAAGGGAATGGTGACAGAGTTTAGTAAGAGCCATTTGAAATTCAGGGAGGTCTTGGCAATGGTGGGAGTAATGTCCATACAAACCGTAAAGGGTGCAAGCATGGTTTGTCCTTAATGCCTTGTTCTTGACTATTGGTACAGTTGGGAGTTCAACCACGGGAATGTTTTCGTTTGTTTCCATGGCATCCAGATATGCATGGATCATTGGGATTTCAGGGCAATATTGAGTTGGATTTCCCTATTGTTTGTAGACGACACAAGGTGGGATTGGCCATGATTCTACGGTGGCTTTGGTGTTCTTCCCCCTTTCCCTTTTGGTTTGGGGTGGTGCAGATGTAGGTGCGGCGGTTGTCCTATGCGGACCGGGTGGGGGGTGAGACTCAACTGCAATAGGTTGCACCAGAGTTAACACAACCTGGGGCATTGGTGGTTGAGCTGGTGGATCCAGATACCACACTGGGATCCCCAATGTAAAGTTGGGTAGGCTTAAAGTGGCTATGATTGGCTTTCTTATGACACCAGGTGGGGGAAAGAGGAAGGGAATTGTATGTACTGGAGATGAGCCCACATAACTCCGAGCTGGTTGCATGTGGGGGTGAGGTTGTGGTTGTGGCTATGCATAATGTTGCTACTACAGGTGATGTTGTGGCTGATGTTGGTGTTGCGGCTGCGAATGCTATTGTGGTTGTGGTTGGGGCTACAGTTGTGGTTGTTGTTTGGGTGTAGCGGTGCTTGATAAGACCATGCACAAGTCCGCAGGTTTCTTTTGTGTCAGTGGTGGTGACACCAACGGGAAAGGAGCCATCATGGTGGGATCAGTAAACAACCCAGGGCCCACATTCAAGGGTTGGGAAGCTGGTGTGTTTTCAACCACAGTGTTGGTTGCTAGGATGACGTTAGCATGTGCGGTCGCCCCTTGTGGCTCGGTGGTGGTGATGGTAGGGATAACGTTGGAAGGTGCTATTAACCCTTACGGATCGTGGTAGTTGAGCTGGTCAACCATCACAATCTTCCCTTCATGGGGGAACATCATGAGGTGAAATATAGTTGGCGTGACTGCTTGCAAGGCATACATGTAAATCCTCCCAAGGAGGAGGTTGTAATCCAGTTGGGCATTGATGACCTCAATGTCAATCATGACTGTCCCCCCAGCTAACATGATGGGGACATGAGGGAGGATTCCTTGGGATTTAGTGGGGTGTCCATCATAAGCCCGCAGAGTCGTGGAAGATGGTTGCAGAATTGGGGATCCAAGCTTCTTCCAAACCAAGGTAGACAAGATACACGTGGATGCCCCCTCATCCACTATGCATCGGTGCACAAACAAGTTTCGAATGGACACTAATATTTGGAAGGCGATAGTGGAGGGCATGCGTGGCTCTCCATTTTCTATGTCAAAGGTGATCAGCTTGGAATCGAAGGGGTCTACTGCCCCTAGAGAAACTAGTAAGGATTTTCGCTACGTTGGGCATGTTTTAAGTACCTCAAGAGTAGACATGGCGGTTGGCGTTTGGGCCAAATCATCCACAACGCTATAGCTGAATGCAGCTCTAACTGTGGCATTATTGGTGATTCTACGTATGGGGGGGCATGGGAACAGGGGTAACTAGAGAGGTAGGTTGGTTATCTTAGACATAGATGCTATTGTCAAGTCAACAGGTTTGGTAGTGGTACCATACTGGTTTCATCTAGTTTGTAAGTTGACCTCTTCAGTGGTCATGGTCATCAGGTGGTGGTCACCTGTTTCAGCCGTGGGTGGTGCCCCTGGAGCATTGGGATTTGGCCTAGGGAGGGGTAGCAGTTGCCACCAATCCTTGGACTGGTAGTGTATTTTGAAGCACCATGGGGGGAGGTCCTTGTGGTGTCGATTTGGGTTTTTCTTGGTTTGTGGCGTTGGTATCTTGTTGGGCCTCGTTTTGAATTGCCTGCTTGGCGCGAACCATGAGGGGGCACTCAAATGTATAGTGCCCATAGACCTCACAGAGTGTGCATGGTTGGTTTGTGCACAATGGGGCATTGTGTCTTGGTGCATTTGGTCGGGGAAGGTTCTGGGCTGGCTAATTTACTGTGGCATTGTTGGGGGGATTCAGTTGTTGACCGCCTCCCTATGGTTGGTTGTTGTCCTGGTTAGGGGGGCAGTTATTTCTACCTTGCCCTTGTTGATTGTTGGGGGTAGGATAGTTGGGATGATTTACTGTGCAAATACTTGACCCAATGGGGTGAGTGGAGTGGGTGGAGTGGGGGAGGGGGCTTGGACTTGTTGCACTGGTGGTGAATAGTAGATTTGTGGGGGTGGTGGTGCCACGAATGTGGGCATTTTCCCCACATACTAATGTGTTGGTCAAGCCATAGCATGAGCCTGCTGTAGTGGTGCAGGTTGTGCATAGGAAGTTGTCGCTCCAGACTGAGACATCATTCTAGCATAGTCCAGAGCTTGGTTTTGGTAAGAAACATTAGCAGTGTTGCTTGGTTGTGGTGCAATGGTAGGTGGTGTCGGTTGAGGTGGTGGTTGTTGAGAGATTGACCCTATAATTCCATCCACTGTGTGGGATGCCCCTGGCGCATCATGGTAAGAGGTACTTGGATGGGGAGCATCTAGGATGATGGTATACAAGTATCCTGACTGGGCATAAATGAGGTCAAATTGTTGGGCCTTCAGTATGGCCTCTTCTTCAAATTAGGGACGTTCAGATGCGACGTCCTTTGTGATGGGTGGGAGAAAAGTCTTGAGGAACAAATCCAAGAATATCATGTCATCAAGTGGGATCTTGCACAAGCTGCAGCACCACCACCAATCATGGATATGATCAGTGATGTGAGTGGCGGTGTTTTGGTGACAGGATAGCAGGATCTCCACCCCCTCGTCATATCTGACAAGGAGCTAGAAATATTGCAGGAACATGAAGGCTAGGGAGTTGAATTCAGGGTACTTGGCTTATGGCAGCTCAATGTAACATTTGGCTGCGACGCCTGTAAGGGTGTGTTGGAATAGCCTTAGTTTGATGGAGTCTTCTATGATGCTATTGGACGAGCACCATAGATGGAATCTCATTATATGATTTTGGGGACATTCCTCGGCTTTGCCTTCAAAATTTGGGATGTATGAAGGAAGCTTATTTGGCATTGTTGGCAAAAAATATTGGTGATGAATGGGCTCATTTGTCAATCTAGCCAGGTCAAGAAAGTTCAAACGAGCCATGAATGATAGATTTGACCCCAAGTTGATGTGGGATGGGGATGCAATGGGAGTGGGGTTTGCAGGTGCATAATGCATCTGCATGGCTGCGAGTGCTTGTGGTGGTATCATGGTGGAAGGGCCAATGTCCCCCAAGTGTTGTGGGTGGGGTGGTATGGGTGGTGGGGGAATTTCCCCCTTGCATGGCGGTAGGGGAAATGTGGGTAGTTGGTGCACTACTGATCCGTCGGATCTCAACTTGAGTGCATTAAAAGTTTGTTTGAAAGAATGCATGCAATAGGTTAATTAATGGAACAACATTAACATAAATTAAATGTTCAGAACAGGAATGAAAAACAAGACTGATAAGTAGATATAAATGAAACACAGAATCAGAGAGTCACAAATAGATGTTGATAATGGAGTTCACCCCCTCCACTGGGCTATGTCTCCGGGTCCCTCTCCAATGGGTACCGATCCAATTAATCTCTCTTTGAAATGGTACAAAAATGATTCTGGAAACAACTTCAGCAACTGTAACCAGGATGCTGTACAAAGTCTTGAAGACCTCTCTTCTGGAAGTTACAATTAGAATTCAAACACAAAGAAAACTAACTGTAACATAGGATGTTGAATTCTACAGTAACAGCATCTAGAACTTCACAGAAAAATCTCTCTAAGCTTCTCATAACAGAGAAATGATGCTCTGTGCTCTAAAGCAATCTGCATCTCTCCACTCTGTCTCCCTCTCTTCTGGATGGTCAGTCTCCACTATTTAAGAGTTCAGAGGAAGGATAAGTAATAGATTCTTTTTTACGTCATTACAACCATATGCTAAACTGAATCATTCCATCCCACCAAGTCACGGCCCAAGCATTATGTTACCACGATGTTCCATATCCCCGAAACGTTGCAACCAACTCCATGCACATGTGCTGACTCACAACACATTGCAATGACTTGCACTGGGCTATGCCACGTAACGTAACCGTTTGATGCCATCTCAAAAGTTACAAATGTCATGGCATATGAGGACTCTACCATGCACCCGATCTGCTGTCGCAGCATATAAATGTCGTAGCATGGGAGTAACCTACACGAACCATTTGTTGTTCAACTGGACGGTGCGTGAACTGTGCGGTCCATGCCACAACTGTGTGGCATGCGATAAGCTACGCACCATGGGGTAGCTGCACGGAATGTGATAAGCTGCGCACCATGGGGTAGCTATGCGACATGCGATAACCTGTGCACCATGGGGTAACTGCACGGCATGCAATAAGATGCACACCATGGGGTAACTGCGCGGCTGTTCACATAATGTCTAGCATACAATAGATTAATAAACCTTGTACAATATTGGATCAGTGTAAATTAAAGATGAATAATCCACCGGATCATTCCTCCCCATTGAAGAGATTTTGGACCTCCAAAATCTTGAATCATTCGGTAAGTAAGTGAGGGTACAACTCCCTCACTTTCCCAATCTCCATCCATCTTACTTTTCTAGGTTGCATGCCTTTAAGCCCCACTCGAAGGTACTCAGCATTCCCCCTTCGTGAAGTCCTTAGATTTTTGTCAAGAATAACATCATCCTGCAACTCTTTCATGTATTCAGGTGCCAAATCATCAACTGAAGGAATCTGTATGTTAGTTTCCTCATCCATGATCATAGGAGGCGCATACAATTTAAGATTCTCAACATTGATAAATGAATAAATTTGCATGTATGGAGGTAAATCCAAGTGAAAAGAATTAGTACCGATCTTTTCCAAGATCTCAAAAGGACCATATATTATAGGCTTAAGATTTTTACCTTCACCTTTCATTCTTTCTTTGGTGACATGTAACCAAACTCTATCACCAACCTGAAATTGATGATCAACTCAATGCTTGTCATGCCTGGCCTTGTACTTTGCCTGGCTTTTCTCTAACTGTTCTTGAACTGCCTGATGCACTGCTTGGATTCTTTGAATGAACTTTAAAGCTTTATCTGCATCATGATGTCCATCCACTGCATCTTTTCCAAAAGATAAATCCATAGGTGTTTTTGGAAGATAACCAAAACAAGTTTCAAAAGGAGATTTCTTTGTGGAAGAATGAACTGCATGATTGTAAGCATGCTGTATATACAGCAACTGCTCATCCCAGAGTTTAGGATGTTTACTACAATATCCTCTGAGCAGCTGAACCACTGTCCTTTTCACTACCTCTGTTTTCCCATTGGTTTGTGGATGAAAAGTTGTACTTTTCTTAAGTTTAGTATCCATAAGCTCCCATAAAGTTGACCAGAATTATCCCAAGAACCAGGAATCCTGATCAGATACAATAGACATGGGTAGCCCAAAATGCACCCAAACATTTTGAAAGAATAGGTGAGTTGTTTGTTCAGCAGTGATCTGTTTGTTACATGGCATTAAGATAAACATTTTGCTGAATCTACCCACAACAACATATAGGTAATCATGTCCTTTTCTAGACATAGGTAGTCCTCCTACAAAGTCCATAGAAATGCTTTCCCAAGGACGAGAGGAAACTGGAAGAGGTGTGTACAACCCCAATTTCCTATTTCTAGGCTTACTTGTTGCACACATAACACAACCTCTTATGTACTTAGCTACAGTTTCTTGCATCTGAGGCCAATAACAGTGTTTCTGCAATATAGACAATGTTTTACTTACACCAAAATGTCCTGCAATCAATGAACTATGTGCCTCTCGAATCACATGCACTCTCTTATTCTTTGGAATACAGAGTTTACCAAGATGATACAAGAGTTGATTATGCACATAATAGTTCTCTTCCTATTTACCATGTACTAGTGATGCATATACTTTCTTAAAATCCTTATCTTCTGCATACTGTTCAATATAACTTTCATGTGTTAATGAACTGTTTTGAAGAATGATTGAAGCATTTATAGGAGGCCTTGATAACATGTCTGCTACCTTGTTATGAATTCCCTTTTTGTACTTAATTACGAGATGAAACTGTTGTAAGAATCCCATCCATCTTAAATTCCTACTTTGTTGTATTTTAGTTTGAGATTGTAAATATTGAAGTGGCTGATGATCAGTATGTATGACTGTTTCTTTTCCCATGATATAATGTTTCCACTTCTTCACACTCTGTACCAAAGCATACAACTCTTTGTCATAGGTCAGATAGTTACTTACCGCAGTAGAGAATGTTTCTGAATGGTAACAAACTGGCTTCCTCTCTTGCATCAAAATGGCTCCCATGGGAAACCCGCTGGAATCGGTTTCGATCTCAAATGGCTGCTGCAAATTTGGCAATGTCAAAACTGGTGCGGTGCTAATCCTTTCCTTCAAAGTGTCAAAGGCTCTCTGATGCTTTCCTCCCCACTGGAAAATTTCTTTAATGCTTGTCAACGCATTTAATGGAGCAGTAATGGAAGAAAACCTAGAAATGAATTTCCTCCAATACTGAACCGCACCCAGAAAACTTCTAATTTCAGTAACGGTGTTAGGTCGTGGTAGCCTGAGCTTGTCTCATGTCTAGCCATGCAGAGCCATTTTTGTATATCCTTCGCAGCTTGATTTCCCTTTTTACCGGGAGGGTATTTTCCCCCGAGTGTCGATATCCTACACATGTATCCTTGCATTGAGCATAGGTATGTTCAACTGCTTGGAACTAGTTTGTTTTCCCTGATGACACTCGTCTCCTCCTAGTTTGTAACTATAAATCTAGTTTATTCTTTTTTCAAGCTTTTCAAATAACTGAAAAAGTCCAAAAAATTAAAAAAACCAAAAATCTGGACAAGGAAAGATGTTATCTTTGGCAGCTGTCGAGTCATGTCGCCTTCAAACAGAGCACTGTATATCACATCCATTGGTTGGGTTATATTTTGACTTAGGAGTTGTACTCGTTTATCTAAGTTTATCTCCACTGATTGGTTAAGCTTCCAGTCCCTATGGAGCCTCTGTTGATGCCTCCTGTGTCACAGAGATGTCCCAGTTTGTATATCGAGTCTATGCTTCCTTCATTCAGTCACCATATGTAGTTATTCTCTTGTTCAAAGGAAGTTGAAACATGTGTCGGCCATTCCTCAGTTATCTTGACTTTGCATGTCGGCCATTCCCAGTACAATTACTGGTTCGTGCACCTTATGACCGAGTCCTTCCACATTAGACAGCTTTGCTGAGTACCTCGTGTTGGATGATGGGGGATGCCTTAATGCCCTCCTTCCAGTGGATTTCATCCCATCGACTTCAGATCATTTATTCTGGGATTGGAATCTAGAGTCCTTTTGAGTTCCTTGAGACTTCCAGTCATCAGTGGGAGGTTCTCTCACCATAGACAGTTTCTTGGGAATACATCAATGTCCCCTGATTGATGGATTCTCTCAAGTGTTTGGCCTCAACACATCTATTCACACTTGTTAGTTTGCACTCTAGTACCTTGATTCCCATTTTCATTATCGGTGGGTAATCTCGCGTCTATTAACGATATACATCAATGACCGGTAATCAGACGATGGACTACTATGTTCAACCTCGACACCTCTATTCGCATAGTAGGACATGTACTCGTAGCAGTTTGTGTAGAAGACCTTCCAGACTGGTGGCATCTCTTATATGCCACCTCCTTGATCGTGCCAGTGTTCATTAGATTTCAGCTCTTGTGACTTCATTCCAGTGTATGTCAGACATTTCCAGCCACTATGGAGATCTTGATCTATTATATATCTTCAACCATTTTGGAGATCATGGTCCTTTCTATATCTTCATCATGGAGATTCTGATCTATGTATATTGTACATGGCGATGACCACATATGTGATATCGTGTATTATGCCTATTCATGGCCATTGTACTCTTATGTATCCGGGACTGCTATATGTACTTGCAGTTATATGCAGAGTTGTATTATTGTACTATGCTGATTGGGTGGCTGGTATTCCATTTAAGATCCTTCATCACTCCACTTCTGGGATGGACTTATAATGTATTTCGGCCATCGTATGACCCCTCTGACCTCACACATTAGCAGGAATCTGTTATAGCAGATTTCACCACTCCAGGTGAATCACACTTTGTATGGCCTTCCCCTGTCCCACTGCAGACTCTTTAGACCCATGGACTATTTTTTATCCTTTAATGTTTCCTTGATCATCCCTAAAAATATATTAAAAATGATATACGCAGCTTTTTACCCGATAACCGCGTACATACGTGGGTTTGACCCATATAACCACGTACATCGGGATGTGTGCATAATCCAAATCCTTTTGGAGTTTTCCTTGACATGGACCCGACTCATTCGACTCCTGGCCTTCCATATGCCTTTAGATCACTTGGATTCGACCCTTCATTATCCCTTGTGAATCTATATAAGGAACCCCTTGGTACATTGAAGGCATATAGAGAGATTGAAAGCAACGAAAATATAGTCCAATGTTTCCAGAATTTATACTTGAGTCTGCATCCCTTTGTCCCTTTGGAGCACTTTTGTGTTCTTCCCAAGCTTTCCTTTTGCTAGTGAGCTTGCTATCGTGAGATGGAGGATTGAGGTGGTGGAGGCCTAAGTGGGGGATTTAGTTTCTCCGGTTCGCAGACGTGCCGTCAAAGGTTGTATATATCTTGTAATCTCTGATTTATATTAATAAGAACTATCTTTTCCTGTCCAATGATGTGTATTTGATTGAATAATGTATCCATTGGAATATGTCAGATGCTTTTACATTATTGATTATATATGCTAGAATAGATCTAACACCATGATATATAGTATGCTTGTATTGTTTACTTGTTGTTGAGGAAGTATTATATCAATTCAAGCTGAATATTGGAAAGCTCAATGGGGATCTACTTCAACCGTCTGGAATAAGGTACGAGGTATGATCCTTTAGTGTTATACATTTTATTTCTATTGCATATTGGGAAAGATTGATTTCTGGAGTCAAATTTGTCTGTTGTGGTACCCCAAGCCATAGGAATTTCTCTCTGTAACACTCTCCCAATCCCTGTGGATTGTTACATTCATGCTCAAGGAGCTGGCCATTGGTTACAGTAAGATAACTATAGACTGAACATAGAACCAGATCTCGACTCTTCCTCAATGTCTCACAATACTGACGACAGCTAGTCACAACCCAACTTACCAACCAACTAACTAACTAAATATTCATAATACAAAATACATGCGTGAATAGGTGCCCTGAAGGTCTCACTGTGATGCAAAACTATGGGCCTATCCCAACAGTAACCCAAAACCCTAACTGTGACAGTTGGCCTATATGTACTTTGAACTGCCGCTTTCTCATCACACTGTAGCTTCCTGCAGTCTTCCGCAATTTTTGGCGCTGATCGCGGGTATGGGCGCTGCTTCCTCGGTTGCTCCCCTTTTGTCCTTTATCTTTAATACCTCGTCCCATTGCTCCTTCTCCATTTATGAGGGTAGCTGAGCCCTCCTGTTGTAATCTCATAGATCACATAAGGTTACCAATAATACATACTAAAACATACATAAATATAGAACAGAGACAAGAGACAAGAACAGATAGGATAAACAAATTATATTAATAAAAGGAGTTCATACAAAGCAGAGAACTAAAATGAGTTCTCATTTGGCTCAACAGCCTAATATATACAATTTATAGACGGTTACAAAATAACTACCTGTCCGTTCGGTGAACCGACGCGACTTTAGATGGCTGACTTAATCTCTTTAGTTTAGTCGGCCTACTAACTTAGTCGGCTGATCAACTAAGTCGGCCCATCGACTTAGTCAACTAATCAACTAAGTTGATCCTTGTTCAAGTCGAATTATCAACTTGATCCTTCTACATCTCACCCATGAACAAAACATTTCTTTGTCCCGAAGAATCAGGGAGATCCAAAACTTGTTTGTTTGGTCTTCAAGATTTTTATTGTGGCGGGCTGTGAAGACGGATGGTTGGTATTTTCTGCACACATACCTCAACAATGGCTGGAGCTGTGATGGCAAGGTGATGTTGGAAGTCTGTCCAACTCTGTAAAGCTTTCTGGATGTCGATGGTTAATGTGGCTAAGCTTGATAGCACCGGCATCTTCTCTGAGATGGGGACTTCCGTGATCTTTTCCATGTTGGGGCCCAGGAAATAGTTCTTCTCTTCTACTGTGTCAATGAGTCATTTCATCTGTGGGAATCCAAATATAGTGATGATATTTTTGTAGATAAATTTAGCGGCTACCTCACTCGAACATGTATCGACAAGTTCAGCTTCTGCCCATTTAGTGATGTATTCTACTGTAGTGATAATATAAAAATCCATTGATGAGGCTATATGGTATAGCCTTCAAAGTTAAGATTTGTTTCTTCTTGGTATTCATACCTTCTGGTGCCTGATCGTTTTCTAAGAACTGAGCTATTTCCTCTAGTTCTACTGGAACTGCTTCTATGCGAAATAAATGTGCATCCGGTAAGTCGTCGTCGACTTCGATCGGTTCCTCTCATGTGTCTATTCTGGATAGATGGTCGGGCCCAACATTTAGCTTGCCTGGTTGGACAACGACTTCAAACTCAAATTCTTGGAAGAGGAGTAGCCATTGACGAATCCTCCCATGATGGAGTGGTTTATTAACAAGTTTCTTCAGGTCTTGATGGTCGATATAGAATATGAAGGGATTGGCTAAAAGGTAATGTCGATACTTTTGGAGGGAAAATACCATACCTAAGGCTTCTCTTTCTGTGGTCGAGTAGTTTCTTTCATCCTTATTTAATTTCCGACTACTGTAAAATATAGGTTAATCCATCCCATCATCTCCCAATTGAGTGAGGATTGCTCCTATTGCTATTCCTGATGCATCGATATGCACATGGAATTTGATCGACCAGTTTGGAAACTTTAGAATGGGGGCTTCGACTAATTTTCTTTTCAATTTTTTGAAAGAGATGTGGCATTCCTCTATCCACTTAAACTCTTGATCTTTGTTTAGTAATTCTTCTAGAGGATAGGTCATATCTGAATAGTGTCTGATGAATTTTCTATAATAGCCTGTATGGCCAAGTAACACCCTGACTTGTTTAGGGTTTACTAGTGGTTTCAAGTCGAGGATAATTTTAATCTTTGCAAAGTCGACCTTGATACCTTCTTTACAGACAATATGCCCTAATAGTATGCCTATGGGAGTCATAAATATACATTTCTTAATGTTCAGGTAGAGTTGAATCTGTTGACATCTCTCCAACATATGTTTGAGCCATTTGCAGTGGTCTTTTAAGTTGGAGTATATTGTCCAGTCGTCGAAGTATACTGCCATGGTCTTATATATGTATTCTTGGAATGTCTTGACAACGATTCAAGAAAACACTACAGGTGCATTCTTTAATCCAAAAGACATAACTCTGTAAGAAAAGGAACCAAATTCACACACAAATGTTGTCTTCTTTTGATCCTCTTTAGCTATTGGTACTTGGTTATATCCTGAGAATCCATCTGTGAATGAATAGCATTCATGTCCTGCAACTTCATTCAATATTTCATTAGCATAAGGGGTTGGGAATGGATCTGCCAATGTTACTTTGTTGAGTTCCTAAAAGTTGACACAAATTATTAATCTTGTCGGGTCATGTTTCTTGGGCTGTACGACCATTGGACTTGCCCATTCTGACTGGTCGATAGGGTAAATGATCCCTGCTGCTAACATGTTATCGATTTATTTTTTGACTATTTCCTTGTACTTGTGAGCTAGTTTATAAGGTCTTTTATTAACAAGTCAGACATCAGGTTTAGTATCAATTTTCATCTCTCCCATTTCTTGGACTAAGCCTTTTAGGTCTATATAGTCCTTGGCAAAGACATCTTGGAACTCTTTTAGTAAGTTCACGATCTCTGTGGTTTGTTGTTCATTCCAATAGTCACCATTTTTTTCTAGTTTTGGTCGATCATCGTTTGAGATGTCGACTTATTTAGTTTTTAGTTTGGCATCTAGCCACTCTGGTGCTTTAGCTTCATTAATCGGTCGGCTTCCTTATTTGAACTGTGAAAATGTGGCTGGGAAGGTTGCTGCAGTCATTCTATCAATATATTCTTTGTCTGTTGTTGTGATTTTCAGGATGGATAGGATAGGTTTTGTTGTTTCAATGTGGTTGGATTTCCATATGAAGCTCTTTCCTTTTATGTTTTCATTTTCTAATTATAAATAGGTCGACTGTGATTTTGACCATTTTTGTACATTGTTACAGTCCTTTATTTGTCGATGGTCTTGTAAGGGTTGATTTTCGGTCGGTTGGATGAATTGTTTAATTTGTTTTGCTGTCTCAACCAGAGCTTCATTTTGTGGTATGAAATTGAAGTATTTAATGAAATTATCCTTGAGCTCGTGCCATAAGAAGGTTTCACCTCTAGCTTCTTCCATCTTATACCACTTGTTTGGTAAGTTGGCTAGGGTTGAAGGGAACAAATGTGGCCAGGCTCGCTCATCCTTGTATCCCAATATTCTCCACTCCTTCTCACAGGTTTTGATATGTTCCTTTGGGTTTTCTCCTTGGGTAAAGATAGGTATCTGAGCTTGCTAGGTTAATTTCTTTCCTCTGAACCTCTTGACAAAGTAAGTCGAAGCAGTTGTCTAGGTCTGTAGTTTCATCTGATGGGTATCCCACCATCTAGCTGCTTGACCTGTAAACATTTCAACTAAGCTTTGAAGTCGGCCCTGTTCACCAATATTTTTAGATACTTGCTCAATATGTCCGACTAGTGAGTCCCTCTCTTTATATCTTGGTAGTTGTGGAGAATTTAGGTTATTTCGTTGTAAGGTAGGGTGTTCCCTGATTTTCTTTTCGAAGATTTTTGGGATAATGGATACTACGAAGCACTGTTGGGTGGGTTTTTTCTGTACTTTTTGTATGGTCCAGCACCCTCTTGTTTGAGTTTTGTAATTCTCAATCTCCCAGTCATATAATTCAGCATCAGCGTTATAACCAACTGAGTCTTGGTTACCTAAGTTAAGTTCTCCATGGATGTTTGGTTCTGTGTAGTCTGCATCGTTGTGGATTTGGTAAAGTTGTTTGATATCGACTTCTTCATCAATAAGTTCAGTTCAAGGCTCTCCTTGGGATGGATGAATGGGTACAATGACCTTTTGACCGTTTCCTTTTAATTTGATGCATTCCTTGTCTAAAGATATGGATGCTTTCATCTTCTGACCCCAAGTTCGACCAACTAGCACTGGGAAGGAGCTGGATCCTTCTTTTGGGTCAATAATTTCAAAATCAAACTTGGTCGAGATGCCCTTGATGGTCGTGTCGACATTTTTCCACACTCCAATGGGTTCAATTAGGCCTTGGTCGACGAGTTTCAGGTATATGCCTGACTCATAAAGTTGAGGTCTACCCATTTATTCCCAAGTATCCTGAGTCATGATATTTAACTCTGAGCCAAAGTTGAGTACTACTTGTCGGACATGGTAACCTTCGATTTCTAGGTCGACAAGTGGGTCGGCATCACTTTTGTCTTTTTGATTCAAGCTGTAGATGTTTTTGGTTTGTTTTTATGGATTTGTTCCTTTTATTTCATGTAATAAGTCAATGAAGTGCGATACTATTTTGTCTGTTTGAACAAGTTGGATTAGTTGATTTATTATGTTTGGTCGACTGTTATGGAGGTCTTCTTATCATGCAATGTCTTGAAAGACGTGGGTTGCTTGTTTATATGTTTGGTTTTCCTTTATTGGGTCAGGATAAATGTTTGTGTCTTTAATCTTACTAATTATGGGGTTATCAAGTCCTATTTTTGTGCCTTGTCGAATTACAATATGTAGATTTTTAGTGGTTATTACATCATTCTTTTGCACATAAGACAAGAGATTAACATTTTTCTTGGTATTATTTTTTTCTAACATAGTAGGACAATCCTCAAGCGAGTGATCGCCTACTCCACAGTGGGTACAGAATTTGAGATCAGTCCTATCCTTGTATGGACAGTTTTCCTACCGGTGACCTTCTTTGTAACATGTGAAGCACTGGGTTGGTCGGCGTGGGCGTATGTCACGATTCCCAGGGAATCGACCTCTTCCTCCATAGCCTTGGTGTCGATTATCATACTAGCACTCATATCGTTGGCCATCATATCTTTTTCCATTTTGATCATTTGCTAGATTGTTTTGCTTGTTGTGTTGCGCTACTGCATTCGTTTGGTATACCGCGTGATAGTTCTGTCAGTTCTTTAGGTTTAACTAACAGTCGGTAGTGTTATGACTTTTGGTTTCACAGATGGTGCACTCGGAAGCCTTGCCATTTTTCATGTTAAATGGACAGTCTTTTGTGGAGTGATCTTCATGTTCCTGGCAAATGTCACAAAAAGATTTGGTCTGTATAAAGCGGACGCCTTGTCGACTATACTCTTGTCAATAGTTATCTTTCGAATGGCCGTTAGTTGAGAATTTGGTGCACCAGATATCCTGATTCTTGAGGATGAGCTCCTTCAGAGACTTCTGTACATTCTTGAGTTGTTATTCCAATCTGTGGTCCGTGGGGTAAGTAAGTATGTCTTCATCCATCTCCACCTGAAGAGCTTTTGTTAGCGCATCCTCATACGTTTTGAGCGTCTCCAGACTGATGTGTCGACATACTTTTTGTGATAGGCCTGCAAGAAACCATTGAATTAGTAATTGTTCATCAATAGCATAATCCAGCTGGCTTAGTAGGTCTTTCCAACATTTATCGTAGTCACGGACACTCACCCCTGGCTTTTGTGATGTGGTTTTAAGCTTCTTCACGGCCAGGTGCTTAGCGTCTGGAGTTTTAAAGAATGACAAAAATTGCGCCTTAATCTTGACTTTTGTCGCTCTGGGTTGTCTTTCTGAAAAGGTCATGTACCATGTCAATGCCCTTTTCCTTAAGGCTCCTGTGAACTGTACCATTTGTCGATCTTCATCTGTAACCTGGTTGGCTTCCCAGGTCGACTCGCAGACGAACCAATGTCATCTGGGGTCCTCATCTCCCTCATAAAGAGGAATGTGAGTGGAGCCATGACCCATGTCTGAATCACTGTCACTGCTCTTAGAAAGTGGCGGGGGTGGAGGTGGGGGTGTTGATGAGGGTGGTGGGGTTATTGGGGTATTCATGCCTGCAAAATTATGCTCGACGGAACTTTCGTTTTTCGTCGGTTGTCGAGTCTGCGTCGACTTGTAGTCGGTTNGTCGCCTAGTCGGCTCCATATAGTGAAGTCACCAGCTCGTAGTCAGAGGTCGTCTTCGACAATAGTCTGTATTCTAGTACGTGGATTCAATGGGGAAAGGGTTGTTCCTTAATCAGGATCTCTTAGTTGGAGAGCTTCTGGCTGCTCTATCCACAATTATTCCTCCTTAGGGGACGCTTCTTGCTCAACTCCCTCTTCCTATCGGTCATGACCTGACTCTGGAGGATTTTCTTCCTTGTCGTTCTCCCTAGGTTTGTGTCCTCTATGCAGCTCTAAGTCCCTTTCTCATTGTAATTCCCTTCTCTTGTGTCTCTCATCCCTTTCTACTTTCTGACTGCCCGACATAATTTCGTATGATCTATCCTCCCGAGGTCCCTTTTGGTCGACTTCTCATTACTAGTGACTGTTATCTGGTTCTAGTTGACTAGGATCCACTATGCTCTATCTTTGACACATGACCAGCTACCCCCCCATTGCCTACCCGATGCTTTTAGAAAGCCCGGATAGTTCGATTTATTTGCTTAGGAAGTATTCCCACTCCCTTTATGCAATGAATTTCTCCCATTTCCTCTGCTTCTCCTCCCAGTTAGTGTTGGATGGTTGTTCGTACAGTGGTGGTCGAGGTTCAACAATTTGTCCTGCACCTTTTTCGATCAAGAATTTGAATAGTAAGGTCAGTAGGGAGCACAAAAATAGTTCGGTTAAATCAGTGTAAAATTTCTCTTTAACGGTTTCCACTGAAGTTCTGTCTTCGATTGCTTGCTCCTCACAGAAGTCGTCAGCAATTTTTTCAAACCACTCCGACAAATTTTTTCGGCCTCCTTGGATCAATTTCTCCAGCAACTATTGTTGTTTATTTGTGTCCGAATTTCTCATCCAGGAGTTGCTTCAAGAGTTGGGGCATTGATTCGACAAACTTTTCATGTGTCTCTGTAAAAAAATCTTTATTTTTCTTCGACGGCTGTTAATCTATTCCTTCATGCATAATTCTGCAGGTAGTTTGCAATTTAATGTTCCCACCAGTCCTTAATCTCTTGCTATGGTATCATATGTGAGAATATATTTTAGTCATGTACTACCGACAACGGAACCAATGTTGTAATCTCACAGATCACATAAGGTTACCAATAATACATACATAAATATAGAACAAAGACAAGAGACAAGAACAAATAAGATAAATAGATTATATTAATACAAGGAGTTCATACAAAGCAAAGAACTGAACTGAGTTTTGGTTTGGCTCAACAACCTAATATATACAATTTACAGACGGTTACAAAATAACTACCTGTTGGTTTGGTGAACTGACGTGACTTTAGTCAGCCGACCGACTTAGTTAGCTGATCGACTAAGTCGGCCCATCAACTTAGTCAACTAATTGATTAAGTCGGTCCTCATTCAAGTTGACTTATTGACTTGCTCCTTCTACACCTCCTGTCATCGCCACTGCCTTAAATGCAGTGGTTGAGCTCTCTTCTCTGCCGCTTCAAGTACTATTTTCTTTGACTTCCTTGTTCCAACCGTCGCGATTTATGGCCCCCAATCCATGGTGGAAAATGCACTATGGCGTCATACCTTTATCACATCTCTTATATCACTATCTTATCGGCATTGCCAAAACTGTCTTTCCTCCCAAAATTTGTCCATATTCTACCCAAAAATAGCATCTTTTCCTGTAGCTGTGGGGCCCTGCTCCAACAGTCCCCTAACACTTACTTGTGGCTTGTCCCTGAGCCACTAACAACTAGTTTCTTCTTCTATAGCGTCTCCTTGGCTTCTTGTGAAGTCCTTGCGAATATCTCCTTGAGTCCTGCGACATCTTTGTCCATAGCTTCGATACAGTATTTTGCCGCTTCAAGCATAACTTGACTAATCATGGAGTCTTCTATGTTATCAATTACACTCTTGCTTGTAGTGAACTCCTTGACCTTCTTCTCAACCACATCGACCAACTCTGCGATTTGTTACTGATATGGCTAAAGCATATTATTGAATTGTATCTCTTTTCCTCGCAACCTCTGTGCTTCCTGCTGCAAATGGTTCATCTCTGCCATCTTCTTCATATTTGCAAGAGATCCTAAGCTCTTTACTTCTTCCTTTATTGATGCTATTGTATTCTCTATGTTTTGGATGCTCTGCTAAAAATCTAGTCTATCTGGGAGCTCTTCTAGCTCCGACCATGTCTTCGTTGCATCAGCTAGCAATGACTCTGCATCATTTATGCAACACTTCATCTGCGTTGAAGTGGTTCTAAAGGCCTGTGCCCTTACTTCCTTGTCTACCTCAGGTGTGCCTAATGCTCGAGCCTCAAGCTTAGCAATCTGCGCCTTGTGGTATTCCTGCATATTGACCATTGTCTCTTCCAAAGCCTTTGCTCTATCTGCAATTCTTCTTACTTTCTGCGTTAGTGGCAAGGAAAAATATATGTTACACTAGCGTAACTCCAATGCGATGTTCTGCAGGACCTGACTTAGATCTTGTTCTCTTTCTTTGTATTGTTTGAGCTCCTTCTCCTTTGTCTGAAAGCCTGTAGTGAGCTTTGCATTCTGTTGTCTCGGCTGAGTGTTTTGGTTATAAGTCATAAGCTCTCTATCCCTGAGATCTGCGGCTATATTCTATTGGATCATCTATAGTTGATCAATGGGGAATTGTGCCAGATTAACCTTGACAAGTTCTCTAACCTGTATCTACACATCAATTATCGAAGCAGGGAATCGGATGCTCCCTGGCGATATCAGCACTGTATTGGTGCGATCCTTTGCAAAGACTTCCTCATGGGAAATTGATGGTGTTGAGCTTTCTCCTGCTGTCACCTTGACTGGTTGAGTCTGCATCATGGAAGTCTTCTCAGTTAGTGCTTTCAAATCTAGAAGCTGCTTATCTATCGTGCTCTGTAGCTTGTCTTATGATGTCTACATCACCTGAAATGAGTCCCGCATCTCCTCTTGCAATCTCGCTGCGATGAGATCATAGTCATCCTCTGTTAGTGCAGTCTGTGTAGTTGGAATTGAGGATTTGAATTTTTTCCTCTTCCTTTGTGCCGCTGGTGGAACTTCTACTGCATCTTTCCTCTTGAAACAGACCTTATCTTTTCCTTTGTCTAATGGATCTATCAGTGTAGTTTCTGCTCGTAGAGTTCCTGCTGTGGAATCTTCTAATGCCTTCTTCCACTCTTCCTCAAAGCCTTTGATGACATCTTCTACATCCTGCGCTGTCATCCTGAACAATCCAATAGCCTAGTCATCCTTTCTAAACCATTTTGGCCTCAAGTAGATTGTATGCCTGTCTGCAATGAAATCAAGCTGAGTGTGATACATGTCAACAACCTCTGTGTTGATCCTCAGTGTCTCTTGGATGACTTGCTTCAACAGCTTATAGTATTCATAGAATACTGTCATATTGATCTTTTTCTTGGCTGGACTGCTGCTTTCCCATAAGTTTGCATATCATGCGCCTCTAGAATCTCTGCCTCGTAGCTATAGAAACTGGGTATGGGGCGACTCTCTCCACCCGATGAATGCACATAATATATGAAAGCATGAGAAGTGGAAGGGGTGGTTTGGCTCGTCCTGCACTGCCAAACAATCTACAAGAAAAATATTTAATAAAAACGAACACCAATTAAATTGTTCACCTTCTGCAACCTACATAGCAAGGTTAATTACTGATCCCGTGACTTCTTTCAGGTGAACTTTGGTTAACAGTTTGCCTGCAAGCAGACTGGCTGTAAATTTGAGAGTATCATCTGCTAATGCTATGAGGTTATAAACCCAACCTCCTCTCTACAGCTTATAATTGTTAACTAGAAGTGCTGGTAGCTTAGTATCCTTGCTTTTCCCTGATATATGTAGCTGAGGGTCCTTACTGTTCTTGGACAACCCAGTGATGCGGTGTATCAAGTTGACGTTCAGATCAACACTGTTACCCAGCCAGAGGTAACCTCCATGTACACAGGAAAGTAGCACATGCACCATGGCATTAACCTCTGTACCTCGTCCGAAATGTGGTATTTTCAAAAAATTGAGCAAGCTTGACTGCTCAAGAATCTGGACATGTTCCATAGGAACAAACTCATCTGCACTAGTCCTCGGGTTCCTCTGAACCGTAAGATATTGATCTGACCGAAATTGAGGATATGTCTTACTGTCACCAAGGTTGTAGTCTATAAATTTGAGAGCAGGGACATATCCTAACAGTTCTCCATCTACCTTTACGCGAGGATCAATCAGCGGTAGCGGAATAGGAAACTTAGCACCCTTGGGAATGGTTACCTCTAGTGTGTCCTCGACTCGTGGAAAAATGTATGCTGCTGCCATATGAACTTCTTCTTCCTACTTTGGTCTGGACTCTTCTACTATCTGAGATCGAGTCCTCATCCTTGGTGTCTTCCTGACCTGTGTTGCACCTAATTTCACAATCCTGGGTGGCATTGTCATAGTAAAGTCAAGGCCACCACGCTTGAATCATCGCACGACGTCTTCTAAAGGTTCCTGCTCGGACATAAAACACCTGGTGCGATACTTTGGATTGGAAATGGCTACAAAAATGGGGAAACCATCACTCTGTAATTGGAGTATCTCTGCACAGGGAAAACTCTACAAATTACTCTATAACTCTCAGAAATCGCAAAAGTAACCCTTCCATTTGAATGATCTGTGCATTTGTAATGAAGGTGGTAATATCCGAAGCAACGGTCACTTAGGATGGACCTGTTGGCGGCATTTATTGCATGGAAAAGACAACATCCCACACCCCACTCCTCATTAATTGTTGAAAACCCATTCAAATTTCCCTTGAAAATTGTGCGCAAGCGGCGGTCTCGACCAAGATTTACCAAATCTAGGACAACATATACCTGTCATATCTACATTAATTGCTTGTCAGAAGGAGAAGTGACTAGCCCTCTTTCCCTTTCAAAATCATCTTTGCAGCATGGGGAAAATCGCCTTGCTGTCATGTCACACTGCATCATCCTGGACCAAAAAGTTGGCGTGAAACTCCACAATCATCCTATGACTTGTGCAAAATAAACTTTCCTGCTGTGATTTCTCCCACTTAGATTTTTTTTTTCACCTGGTGTAGACTAGCTATGGGTGTGATGCCTCCTTTCAACTACACTGGACATCTGTGCCACTTAGTTCTCTGCGTTAGGGTTGGGAGGTGGAGTGGCTATCACTATAAAGCTTAAGCCTACTGCCATTAATCAAAGTAGGAACAAGTTCTCCGTTCAGTTTACTGAGCTAAACGACACCTCCTTCTGTGACTTGTTGAATCTGATATGGCCCCAGCCAATGGGTCTTGAACTTTCCTGGAAACTTAACAAACTTGTTGTCATAAAGGAGCACTAGGTCTCCTGTCTGAAAAATATTGCTCTTGATGTGCCTATCATGCCAAGCTTTTTCTCGTGCCTTCTGCACTTTTTGATGAAATCCTGCAATGAATCTGTCTTCTTCTAAGGCAAGCAGTTGCGCTAATATTTTATTCATCATATTTGTATCATCCATCTTGGTAATTTGAGCAATTCTTAAACTGGGAATAATATATTCCATAGGAATAAGAGCCTCTTGTTCATACACCAAACTGAAATGCATGTGTCCTGTAAGTTTCTTGCATGTAGTCCTATAAGCTCATAACACAGCATTAACCCTGAGGTCCCAATCATCTCTTTGGTTGTTACAGATCTTAGTAAGAGCATTTTCTAGAATCTTGTTAAAAGTTTCCACCATACCATTAGCTTGTGGGTGGTAGGGAGTGCTCTTATGGTGTTGTATCTGAAATTCCTCCGTCAAGGCCTCAATAGTGCGATTCAAAAAGTGTGTGCCTTGATCACTCATCAAAATTGCTGGACATCCAAATCTACTTATGATGTATTCAAAAATGAACTGTGCAGCTGTAGCAGCATCACAATTCCTTACTGCTTTGGCCTCTTCCCACCTGGTGAGGTATTCTATTCCTGTGATGATGTATCTCGCACCACTTTGTTTCCCTAGTGGGTTGATAGGACCCACAAAATCTATAGCCCACTTGTCAAATGCTCGCAGTGGCATTTCATCTCTCCTCGAAGGTTTTCCTACCCTCTGGCAGATATCACAGCATCTGCAAAACTCCTTAGTGTCTTTATGCAAATTATGCCACCATAATCCTGCAGCTAGAATTTTCTAAGCAGTCGGCTTTCCTGCGAAATGACCTCCTGCGGTACCTGAATGTGCTTCTCTGATAATGGCCTCTTTCTCGTGTGGCATAATGCATATGTGCAGGATTTCATCTAGACCTAAATTATATAAATGTCCTACGATCAAAGTGAAATATGCTACTTTAACAACTAACTGTTTCTTTTGCTACTTAGTAAACTCAACTGGTGCCCACCCTGTAGTGAGAAAGTGAATAATATCTGTGTAATACTCATCTGCGATCTAGATAGAAAATAATTTCGCATCTGGCAGATTATCCTCTAGATTACTTGGTTCTTCTCCTGAGTCTATCCATGACAGATGATTAGGTCCTGCATTCAATCTCCCTAGTTTGACAATAATTTCAAAATCATACTCCTGAAATAGGAGTAACCATCTGCAGATCCTTCCCCCTAACACTGACTTATTGACCAAATACTTTAAAGTGGAATGGTCAGTGAACATCTTGAATGGGGCACCCAACAAGTAGTGCCTGAACTTCTGTAGAGCATACACGATGGCTAATCCTTCTCTTTCTGTAGTGGTGTAGTTCTTTTCTGTGGTAGATAACTTTTTGCTTGAGCACGCGATAGGGTGATCGATACCCCCTTCTCCTGGCTATGTTAATACAATCCCCAGTGCGATGCCGGATGCATCCACATGTACATAAATGGATTGTTCCAATCTGGAAATACTAAGATGGGTGCTGTAACCATCTTCTCTTTGAGAGTGTCTAAACTTTGCTGGCATTCCTCATTCCATAGGAATTTCAATTCTTTCTTTAACATCTTTTCCATAGGTGTTGTTATTTTTGCATAGCCTTTGATGGATTTTCTATAATCCCATGTATGACCAAGCACTGTCCTCAATTGCTTGACTAAGTTGGGTGCTGGAAGATTTACAATGATGGCAATCTTTGCAGGATCTACCATCAATCCTTGTCTGCAAACAATATGAACCAACAAAATACCAAATGGTGCACATAATATACATTTCTTCAAGTTAAGAGAAATCTAATATTGCCTACATTTTTCTAACATGAGCCTTAAATATCCTATATGCTTTTTTATTACTCCAAATGCAGTCCAATCATCAAAATAGACTTCTAAGAATTTATGGATGTATTCCTTAAAGACAACAACTACTACTCTAGAATGTATACTGGAATGAGCCCCATTCTGTATAAAAATAGAATTTATGGATGTATACTGGTATTCCTTAAAGACAACAACTACTACTCTAGAATGTATACTGGAATGCATTACCATATACTGGAATGAGCCCCATTTTGTCGCAAAGGTGGTCTTATGTTGATCCTCTTGATGGATTCTTATCTGGTGATAGCCTGAAAAGCCATCAGTGAATGACTAGATCTCATGTCCTCCCATGTTGTCTAAAACTTCATCAGTAAAAGGTGTCAGAAATGGGTCATGAAGTGATGCATCGTTGAGTTTGCACAAATCGACACAAATCCTGATTTCTCGTTTAGTTTTCTTTTCCTGCACAACCATGGGACTAACCCATTCTCTCTCTTCTACTGGCTCAATGATGCCTGCTGCTAGCATCTTATCAATCTCATCCTTAACTTTTTCTTTATAATAAGGATTTAATCTGTATGGACACTGCTTAACTGGCCTAGCATCCTCTTTCAAAGGTATCCTCATGACTCCCAAATCTCCTACTATTCACTTCATCTCTATAAACTTATTGGGAAATAAGTCCTAATAGTCGTGTAACAAATATGCGATGTGTCCTACCATTTCATCATCCCAATAGTCTCCAATAGAGGCAAACTTTGGTTCTGTTTCTATGCCAATATTGATCTTTTTAATCTTAATAGGCTCTGTGATAGCTGGAATCTCTAGCTTTGGTACATCAACTTCACGAGTCCCTTCTGAATCTAGAATGTTGATACTATGAGGATTCTTATCCTCATCACCTGGATCTTCTACGAAGTTGTAACACTCTAGCGCGTGTTCTAAATGGATGGCCCAATCAGGATGAGCATACACTGGTAGGGTAAAGTCATCAAATATCTTAGTCTTTATAGTCTCTAGATCCTGATCAATGCTTGGATACTCAGATTCAAAAGTGAAAGTGAGTAGAAAGCTTTCTATCATAACCGGCCATGTAATGGTTCCTCTGCGCAACTTTGGCTCAATGTACTAGTTCCTTGGGACTGTTTCTAAAGTGTGAATGATTATAGGTGAACCCATTCATCCTCTGGAATGTTCGACCAATTCTGTTCACAAATCTTAATATGTGACCTGGGGTCACTTTCTCCTGTATATTTCTGCTGCAAACGCTCCTTGTCATTAGAGAATCTAATCACCATCAATCTCTTAAAATCATCCCATGATGCGATATTTTCTTTATATGCATGCCACCATCTTGAAGGTGTGGCTCTTATTGCAAGGTCAATAGCTTCCATCCTCTGCTCATTAGGGATTTCTTGCTCAAACTGCTGTAAAAAGTCATTGACATCTACAAAGCCATCAAACGATGGAATATCCTTAGTATTTGTTCCAATCCATCGTAGTGACTTAGTCATAAATGCACATCTATGAGCTAAAACTTCATAAAGTCTATTCTGCCAATTTTGTAAACCATCATTCGAATCCAATGCGCATGAGCTATCGCATCACCAACTAATATTTCCTTCTTTAGTGGGATTGATATAATCACTATGGTTAGCAATCATCTGATAGAGGCTCTCCATATTACGCACCTCTTCCTCTTCTCTAATAGGTTCAATGTATCGAGGACCCTGAAAAGGATCCAACGGTGCGACGACTCGAATCTGTTTATCCTCAAAGGTCATTTGTCTTTTATTCAAATTGATAACAACCATGTTATCAAATTCCCAATCAATACCTAATAAAGCTGGATATGGTTTGCTATCACCAATAATTTCTATGACTTCAAAATATGCAAAGCTGCAAATTCCATCAATATCGACTGGTACTTGCGGTAATCGACCCAGTGGCGATACCCTCTGCTGATTGGCTAATCGTAGATGGATAGGTGATCTGGATAACTTAGGGCTACCCATCTATTCCCATGTCTTCTTGGTAAGAGCATTTACCTCTGATCCTAAATCTAGGATTACCTCATCCATTTCAAACTCTCCAATTTGTGCTGTGAGTCTCATTTCTCTTCCTGTTCTTGTATGGCCCATAATACTATGAATAGCAGGCTGCGTATTGCTCACGGAAGAAGTCTGCTGATACTAATCTATGATGCATTGAAGCTCTCCTATGGCTTTCTCATTTCTTACGAGTTTCAAGCAGCTCCGCAGGAAGGATTGTACACTTCCTGTCAACTCATCCTCTTCGCACCTTCCAGATGTGGTAGCCTGCGATATCTGCATAGGACTAATGCCACAAGGTTTTTGCTGCAGTACACCCCTACAAGGAAATATTTGCAATCCTGATGGTGTAGGGTCATTAAAGAAAGTTTTAGCTTGCTGAAATGTTTCTTTGTTCTTCTGCAGGTCAAGTGGTGTAGATTTATCAGTGTCTTTACGCACCCACTTGGGACCTGTATTCTTTTCTCCATCCTGTGATGTCCTACTAGTAGAAGCACTGATGCGAGTCACAATATTGACTCTTGGTTCTGGTTCTTTCTGCTCAGTAGCGATAAGCTGAATATTCTGGTTTACTGCTGGCTTAGGATCCTTAATCTTGGCTATCAATATAGGACATTCTTCTATAGTATGATCATAGGACTTGCAATACTTACATGTTGTAGTAGGGTTCTAACAATCTCTATCATAATGTCCTATGGCTCCACAGTTGTAACAAACAATCGGTCCATGGCCATGGCCAAAGCCTCCACCACGGCCTCTTCCTCTGAATCATCCACCATGGCCATCATGAGCCGGTTCATGCTGTGGAATTGCTACTGGTCCTGATGTCTCTGACTGGAATCTGTAGAAGTCATGTTTTCTCTCTATTATAAGATCATAAGCTTTGCAATTATTTTCATCATGTCCTACTGACTTACAGAAGTTACAGTATAAATCCTTAGGAGTTTGTACATACTTCTGAAGTAAAGGGAATTCTTGTGGTCTATGTCCTCTTGTTCTATAGATTTCACACCATGGCCCTTGATTATGTACTAAGGGGTTAGGAGCCCCACTTGCTATATACTCAACAAATACTGGAAAGTTATCTTTGGTATGGCCATGTCCTTTACACTTTTTACACCATAATTTTTGTTCAAACTCTTTCCCTTTCTTAATCTCGTGTATCTGTAAAGTGAGATTGGCTAACTGATTCTGTAAGTTTGTCATACCTACACTAGTCTCAGCTAGAGGTGAAGCCTCTAGTTTCATTTCCATATCCAATGCTTCATCCTGCATATGGAGATTTTGTTGCATTAGTAGAAGTTTGATATGAGGGAGCAGTGCTGCGATGAACCATTCCTTATGCTGCTCCGGTGCAAACTCAAAACTAACTTGGTATATAAGAGCTTTAAATTTCTAATCGAAATCCCATACTGACTATGTGGGTAACTGTTTAATGTCTTTAAGTTCTGTGATACATTGTGACTCATACTTGGGTTTCTTAAATTCCTTAATCATTGCGGTCCGGACCTCTACGAGTGTTCTGTTCTACGCTGATGTATACTTCATATACCATGTTAAAGCTTGTTCTCTAAGTGTAGTGGCCAATTGGACAAGCTTAGTATTGTCATCCTGGATCTGTTTAATAGTCCATACAACTTCACATAGGAACCAATGCTATTTTGGGTCTTCTGCCCCCATACCCCTAAAGGTAGGTAATTCCATGTCATCCCCCATTCTGTTTCTACGAGGTGGATTCTGATTTGCTGTATTACTACCACTTGGCAGTGTAAATGTAGATGGTATGAAGGTAGTATATACTGTGTGTGAACTACTAGATGGAGTTCCTACGGGATTATTCTGAGTCTCGGTTGGTTTCTGTGGGGTATAAGGGTGGTAAGGGATACCCCCTGCTGTTCGTTCTCTATTACTTTAACTCTGTTCTCTAGTATTGTCTAAACTATCTTCAAAGAAGGAAGATTTGAAATCTACTTTATATCTCTTATCGCTACATGTACATCCAATTTCTTCATAATCACTCTCAAACTCTTGTGACATTACACTTACTTAACTTATTCATCTGAGAATATATCTAGTACTCCTTTTTCATACAATAACATCTTAAGGAAAAGATTTAAAGAGTTCAAGTACTTACCACGATATCCTTTGAAGAAGTACCTCTCTGCTTCGCTGAAAGTCTTTCTTTGATCAACTGCAAACTCTCTAATGAAACTTTCCAGTAAACTTGCAAGCAAAACGTCTACTGCCCATGAAATGGGATTATCTATGCTCTTCACGATGTGAATCAGCTCCGGTGTCCAGACAATGTTCTGTTTCTTCTTGAATACATGCTTATCATTCAACTTTGACAACCAATCATACAACTCATTTGCATAGGTCACAAAAAATATCTCATGCATGTCTGTGAAGATATGTTTCTGTAACCAGTCCTCTATACTCAGCCTAGGACTCTTGTTTTCTTTCTCAGCAAATTCTCTTTCCTTAGATTCAACCCACTAGTTAAGTTCTTCTTTAGTAGGATGCCAATAGAACAACAGCTCTTTAATTTGTTCAAAACCGGCAATGGAACCATTTGTTGGTCTCCTCTGGGTAGACCCGGGTTTACTTTATTGTACCAACAAAACCCCTAGCTCACTGGCCCTTTCGGAAACAGACCGCAGAATGGCCTGAAGTCTCACCTGAAGTGATCCTAGATGGGGTGGCTAAAGAATCAAGTTTCCTCAACCAGGTTCTGTAACATCCTAGGTTCTCTTGACTCTAATTAACCAGCTAAATCTCTCAGCAAGGGCTATTTCTCTCTTCCTAGCTGATTATGCTATGGGACTGACCCTTATCGCATTGCGGCTTCTAGGATGATGCACAACCTTTATCTTCTTCTAAACTCTTAACCTGCGATATCCCACTCCGCAGCTCCCCTGACAGTGCGATATCACCCTTCTACACTGCGATACTTCCTACAATAAGACTCACTAGGCTCTTCAACTCTCAAGGTCCAGAGGCTTCCTCCTTAAGTACAATAGCTCAGTTAACCTTCATTAGTGTGTTAAAAAGCCTTACTTAAGCTTCTATAGTTTAACACGCTTCACATCAATTACGCTCAACTTGCTGAACTAAATATACAGAAGTCACTTAACACTATAGTTGTTAGCTGTCGTAAATCAAGCAATGATAAACTCATATACAAAATACTTGACACATTCAACTCGCATTTAACCTTCTATGTTACTGTAAACTGAAGGATAGCCTACATACATTCATTAATTGATAAGCAAAGTTCATGTAACAGATAACAGATAGCAAATAAGTAAAGCACAATCACATGGAACAGTCACACAACACACGGATGTTATGTGGTTCACTCCCAGGAGGGAAGCTACATCCACGGGAACTGTGTTTGTATTATATCTTGAGAGAGAGTAAACATAGTTCCACTGCAACCTCTTATGTAGCCTGAGATCTTATAGGAAACTCCACGCACACAGCCGGGAGCCCTTCTCTTAGATCTCTTCTCTTTCTATAATGCTTTATTCTTACAATATACCTTTCTCTCTCTCCCAATCCCTGGGAATTGTTACATTCATGCTCAAGCAGCCGGCCACTGGTTACAGTAAGATAACTACAGACTAAACACAGAACCAGAGCTCGAATCTTCCTCAATGTCTCATAATACTGATGACATCTAGTCACAACCCGACTGACCAACCAACTAACTAACTAACTCTTCATAATACAAAATACATGCTTGAATAGGTGGCCCGAAGGTCTCACCATGATACAAAACTGTGGGCCTATCCCAACAGTAACCCAAAACCCTAACTGTGATAGTCGGCCTATCTGTACTTTGAACTACCTCTTTTTGGTCACACCGCAACTTCCTGCAATCTTCCACAATTTTCGGCGCTGATCGTGGGTATGGGCACCGCTTCCTCGGTCACTCCCCTTTTGTTCTTTATCTTTAATACCTCGGCCCATTGCTCCTTCTCCATTTATGAGGGTAGCTGAGCCCTCCTGTCATCATCGTTGCCTTAAATATAGTGGTTGAGCTCTCTTCTCAGCCGCTTCAAGTACTATTTTCTTTGACTTCCTTGTTCCAATCGCCATGATTTCCGGCCCCCAATCCATGGCAGAAAATGCACTACGGCGTCGTACCTTTATCGCATCTCTTATATTTCTATCTTATCGGCATCGCCAAAATTGTCTTTCCTCCCAAAAAATTTCCATCTTCTACCCAAAAATAATAGCTTTTCCTGTAGCTACGGGGCCCTGCTCCAACATGGCTCAATAAGCACTACGTGCATGTGGACTCTACAAGTTTTGGTGTCTTGGCGGCCTAAGGGCCAAACGAAGACTGTTGCAGATGCTAGTGGATTATTGGCATCCAGACTCTGAGTCCTTCTAGATAGATGGGATGTCCCTCACCATAGAGGTGGAGGACATATACTTTATTACTAAACTTTCTCGACGGGGGGAAGTAGTGAACCTTCGTTCTCGTGGTGGGCCCGGAGGTGGCCTGACTATCAATGAGTACATCGTGGTGTATAGCTATCCAGACATAGAGAAGGTGGGGATTCAAGTCCCAACCAACTCTATATAGGTGCTGGGCCTAAAGACCATTCTATTGACATTGGGCAGGATAGTAGGCTTGGTTTCACTCCACCAGGCCTCCTGGCCTCTGATGTTCTATGCAGTGGAGTGCATGAGACCCACGGTCTATGACTGGAGAACTACACTACTGAGCAACATGAAACATCAACTCAGTGAATGTAAGGCGAGCAGAGTGCGGAACTTTGGGTTCAGTAGCATATTGAGCATGTTTTTATTCAAGCGTGTTCCAGGATTGAGCCCCAGAGTTGACGTTCCTCTTCATGGGGTTCAAGATCCAGCCCAACAACATTGGGAAGATGCTATGCGCAGACTGGGGGGAGGTAGGGTGGCCAACCCCTATCCAGCTGATTTCTTTTTGTGGTGGCAACGACAGATAGTTTCCATCGATGACTACCCTTATGTGGGGATATATTTCCGGGGGGACCTGGATATACCGCTACCACCAGGATCGACATATGGTGACATAGGTAACGAATCTTGACCCTCTTTTAAAATTTTTGAGTTTATTTAATTTTTTGTGTTTTTTGATTAAATGGAATAAAAAGACATATTTTGTGTGACAATACATAGCGACATCTACCATTTGCATGTAGATGTGGGACCACGGTGGCCTGAAGGCTTCCCTCGTCACAGATGGAGGGGAAGAGGAGATGATATCATGGGTGTGGATGCAGAGTGGACACTCCAGAGCATTCATACCACCTTTGTTAGGCTGACACACAGAGTTCCCATGGTGCAAGTCGAGGACTTTCCTGAGGCTATGTAGAGTTAGGTGGTGGGTGTACCATGAGCATGGGTGCAATTATTTCGATGGTTGGCTAAATCCATAGTGACCTTCCATGATCACAACCCCCCTCCTCCTCCATAGGCTTAGAGACCTGGGAGTGACACATTTTGTATTACCGTGTATTATATTATAGTGGCTCAAGAGCCCCATTTTTGTATCATGACACTATGTATTATCACATTTTGGATGTTTATAAAAACTCTTATGATGATCGGTTTATTTATTTACATGTGTAAAAATTTGTGTTTGTGATGAATTTATTGTGTATGAATCAAATGCCAATCTAACACGTAGTTAGCATATGAGTCAGCAACTTTATTATTACTTCTTGGAATATGTATGTATGTTATATTGTCAAATTGTCGTTCTAATAATCTCACAAGTAAGAATCTTCTTAATAACGTCGGATATCTAACATGGTACAAACCATTAAGCTGTGACACTACTAACTCCGAATCAAGACATACCTCAAGAGAAAGAACACCATGTGAAATGGCATCCTGTAAAAGCTCAATAACGACACTATATTCAGCAACATTGTTGGAAGATGGCCATAGACATACGCCTCCTAAAGACAGTACCTAATCCATAGGAGTATAAATCACCCAAGCGGCAGAGGCTGAGTGTTGAGTGTGATGACTCGCACCCTCTGCGAATCCTATGTAGGTGGAATATTCCATTGACATCTGCCAAAAGAAATGGAAACTAATCACAAACTTGATCACGATAAGAAAAAAGACCTAACTATGCAAATTGTACAATAACATACAATAACCAGCCTTGGCTGAAAATCATGCATATTACTTCTTGAGATAGAGCCCATCTCTAGGCTCCACCAAGGTCGTTCCCTCATAATCCACTAACTCATAAGAACCCTTCTCTAACACACATTTGACGATGTAAGGACCACACCACATGGGGTTAAAATTTCCTTCCCCCAAGGGTTCTTTCGGCTGATCCCATAAAAGGACCAAGTCTCCCTCACTAAAACTCCTTGGACAGACAAACTTATCGTACTGGACCTTTACGCAACGTTTATTTACTTCTAGAGTCACCAAGGCATCTCAATGCTACTCATCAAGTTTCTCAAGGTGGACCAAACGCTCCTTTAATGGTGAAGTGTCTGGTAAGAGTTCTACAGCTAGCTTCAAAGAAGGAATCTCGCATTCAACTGGCAATATCGACTCCACTCCATGTACAAGTTGATATGGAGAAAAACCCGTGGCAGTCTTAACAGCGGTTCTATACGGCCACAAAGTAGGATATAACATGATGTGCCAATTATTCTTGCTTTGTGCGATGGTTCATTGGAGAATGGATTGAGTGGTTTATTCACTACTTCCACCTATCCATTCGCCTGAGGGTATTAAGAGGAGGAATGCTCTTTCTTGTTCCCTAACTTTGATGCCAACTCTTCCATCATACGATTCTGAAAGTGCAAGCCATGTCAGTGACAAGCTCTTTTGTAATCCCGAATTGAGTAATAATATGGTTGAATATGAAGTGCGCGATTGTCTCACCGTCGAATTTAACTATAGGCATAGCCTCAACCCATTTCCTGAAGTAATCAACAGCCACTATGATATGATGATTCCCCCCAACCAAAGTGGGGTTTCAATCCATAAAATCAAGCCCCCACTTAGTGAAGGGACCAGCAGTGATGATGGGATGTAATGGGGTAGGTTTCGAGCGCATGTTACGTGCGAACACCTGGAAAGGGTGGCACCTCTTGACCGCATCTACACAATCCTTAAAGATCAATGGCTGGAAATAACCCACTCTTAATATTTTTTGGGTTGTAGAAATCCCAGATAAATGACCACCACACACCCCTCCATGGCAATCATTGAGCACTATGTCATCCTCTTCATGAGTTAAACAATGTCATAAAATGGAATCTACCCCATGGAAATACAAAATGTTATCCACTATGAGGTAATTCTTAGACACATGACATAATCGCCGTCATTCATCCCATGAGAGGTGAGTAGAAACCTTCAATGTTTGTATATATATAATGATATCCCCTTACCATGGTCTAAAGTTGAGATTAAGAAGATGTGTTCATTGACAAATGTATCTTCACAAACCAACTCCTCGGCCTCTTTTGGGAAATCCAATATAAGCTCTGCAAAAATTAACGATTTCTTCAATTTTGCGNATTCTTGCAGGATGACAATCCATTTATTATATTTTCCCCCAATCATCCTTCGAGTGAGGATGAATTGAAATGGATTGACATGGGCTACAACCAAGGTCTTGCGAAGGATAATATAATGTCTCAACCGTTGAACCACATGTACATTAGCTAAGGCAAGCTTCTCAACATGAGAATAATGAATCTCTGTGTCAATAAGGTTCTAGCTCAGATAGTATATGACATGCTCTTGGAGCTCCTCATCCTCTTGAAGCAAAACCATCCTAATCATCTCCTTGGACATGACCACATAAAGTAGAAAATCACGGCTATAGTCTGGGGGACTAATCACTGGGGCCGATGCTAGGGCTCGCTTGAGCGCATCATTAAAGGACTCCTAGGCTCTCTCATCCCAACAAAAGGTGGTGTCCTTCTTCAAAATACGCATGAAGCCTCTAGTTAAATTGGAAAAATTGACAACAAATATCCATAAGAAGTTTGCCATGCCTTGCAAACATTGAAGATGACGAATATTTTTCGGGGGAGACAACTGAAGTATTTCCTCAACCTTCAAAGGGTTGACTCTTATACCCTCTTTAGAAACGATGAATCCTAACAAGTGACCTGACTTCACACAAAAGATGCACTTATGAGGATTTAGCCTAACCAAATAATGGCAGTACCTTTCAAATACCAATCTCAAGTGATAAGAATGACACATTCTCATATGAGAATGAGTAGCAAGGTCATCCAAAAATACTTCGATAATCAACTTGAGATCATGGAAGATCAAGGTCATTTCCCACTAAAAAGTAGCTCCAGCATTCTTAAGGCCAAAAGGCATTTTCTGATATGCAAAAGTTTCCCAAGGACAAATAAATACAGTCTTATGTTGGTCCTCAGGTTTAATTTGTATCTGATTATATCCAGAAAAGCCGTCCATAAAGGAAAAAAGCTCGCTACCCACACACTCATCCAAAATATGATCAATAAATGGCATGGGGAAATTGTCCTTAGGACATGCACAATTTAAATCATGGAAATCAGTACATATGCGGATTGCTCCCTGCTTCTTATCCACTGGAACGGGATTTGAAACCCACTCCGTTAAGGGAATGGGATAGATAAAACCGTCTTTCAATAGTTTCTCTATCTCTACCTTAATGGCGGGTGCTTTCCTAGGATTCACTGCACGTAAACATTGTCAAATAGGCTTAGCGTTGGGATAATTCTTGATCTCGTGTTCAACAATCCAAGGGTCGATTCCTAGAATTTCGTCGTAAGACCAAGCAAAGATATCATAGAATTCTTTGAATAGCTTGGTGTATTCTAGAATCTCAGCATGGGAACATTCTTCCCCAATATAGACATTCTCTATCTTTCCAGGATCATGAGAGATATTGATAGGAATCATTGAAGATATGTTTGCCATGTTTCCATCAGCCATCGGACTAGGAGAGCTTAATGGAACCATAGGACTACCAACTCTCCAACTAAGAACTACCCTAAAGTCCTCACGCTCCAAGAGATCAAGCTTAGAAATAAATTAAGATCTATGACGGAGTTCCTCCCATGGTGGCTCAGCTCCTGACATGGCCTCAATAATCACTTCATCTAAAGGGAACACAGTATCAAGGTAGTCATGTGCATGAGAATACTACACTGCCCATGCCGGCAGCACATAAGAATCCTCCTCCTCTGTCTGTGAAGAGGAAGGACTAGGCTCTACAACAGACTCAAGAGTGGCTTGATAAGCTATCATAGTTGCAGGCAATGGCACGTTCATCATGATGGGCTCACTCAGAGTACTCGGTGTAGGAATAACCCAAGGGTCTTCCATATGACTCATACGAAAAGAAACCGATCTCAGAGATGTTGAAGCCTCACCAGAACTAGACCCTATCATAAGGATCAGTGTAGGACAACTAAAGCTTCCCATGAGGGATGGATACATGCCTACACTCACACTCCCAGTTGCCGGCTGAGAGTATTCAACTATCAGGATTGAAGATATCGAAGATGCGGTAATAGATAGATTTTTGAATGTCATTTTATCAATCATGACTATCTTCCCATTCAATGGAAAACATACAACGCGAAATAGGGAAGAAGCAACGGCTTCCATACTGTACATCCAATTCCTACCCAGCAAGAGATTGTAGTCAAGGGGCGCATTAACCACCTCGACCTCTATCACAATGGTCTTCCCTCCCAAACGGAACTTAAGGGAAGGAAGGATCCCGTGTGGCCTAAATGATCTCCCATCAAACATAGTTAACATGGTTGCTGATTTAGATAGCTCAGGGGAACCTAAACCCTTCCAACACGATAAAGACATCACATAAGCGGTAGCGCATTCGTTAATCAGAGTGCACTTGACGGTCATGTTAAGACATTCTACGTGAATCAAAAGAGACACATAGTAAGGCAAGCGAGGATGAAGTCCTACAGTTTCAAATTTAATCATGGAGGAAGAATTATCATCATTCACACCAAGGGCATAAAAGCAAAGCCTTCCTTTACGAAGGACAACTCTGAAGCACTTCCAATGCCGACATCACACAAGGAGTGTGGCCCAAATCCTCAAAAACTGAATAGCTTTGGGCTTCTTGAGCATTAGGATTGTGTCCCAAACGCTTAAGGACTCCCTTAGGAATGCGAGGTGCAGCTTTAGGTTTATCCACAGGTTTCTCAATACGTAAAGGAGACCTTGGTGGATCAGGTTCCTTTCCTGGGCTGGGTTGTGACAAACCATAGTCCTTTGCACAGGTCACAACTTTCGCATCACGTACCATGTTAATGCAACCACGAGCACTACCCTCCGGCAGATCTTGATCACCACCAGACTAATCATGGGTCCTCGAGTTCATATTTTGAAATTGAGGTAAAGGGTTAGTTATCATAGCTAGGCCCTGTGCCAAGAATATTGAGGCTTCATCGATATGAGGGCACAAGTAAGTGAGGTGATCATCCTTACATAACTTTCAAGGGAATTTAACATTACATTTAGCTTGCTTGTCTGTTGGTCTTCTCTGGGTAGACTCGAGTTTACTTTATTGTACCAACAAAACCCCTAGCTCACTGGCCCTTTTAGCAACAGACTGCAGAATGGCCTGAAGTCTCACCCAAAGTGATCATAGATGGGGTGGATGAAGACTCAGGTTTCCTCAACCAGGTTCTGTAGCATCCTAGGTTCTTTTGACTCTAATTAACCAGCTAAATCTCTCAGCAAGGGCTATTTCTCTCTTCCTAGCGGACTCTGCTATGGGACTGACTCTTATCGATTGCAGCTTCTAGGACAATGCGCAAGCTTTCTCTTCTGCTCAACTCTTAACCTGCAACATCGCACACTGCAGCTCCCCTCGACAGTGCGGTATCACCTTTCTACGCTGCGATACTCCCTACAGTAAGACTCAATATTCTCATCAACTCTCAAGGTCCAGAGGCTTCCTCCCTGGTTATAATAGGTCAGTTAACCTTCATTAGGGTGTTAAGCAACTTCACTTAAGCTTCGACAGTTTAACATGCTTGGCATCACTTACGCTCAACTTGCTGAACTAAATATACAGAAGTCACTCAACACTATAGCTATTAGCTGTCATAAATCAAGCATTGATAAACTCATATAGAAAATACTCAACACATTCAACTCATGTTTAACCTTCTATGTTACTGTATACTGAAGGGAAGCATACATACATTCATTAACTGGTAAGCAAAGTTCATGTAACGGATAACAGATAGCGAATAAGTAAAGCAAAATCACATGAAATAGTCGCACAACACATGGATGTTACGTGGTTAACTTCCAAAGGGGAAGATACGTCCATGGGAATTGTGTTTGTATTATATCTTGAGAGAGTAAACACAGTTCCACTGCAACTTCTTATGCAGCTTGAGATCTTCTGGGAAACTCCACACACACAGCTGGAACTGCAAATTCTTATGCAGCTTGAGATCTTCTGGGAAACTCCACACACACAGCTAGGAGCCCTTCTCTTAGATCTCTTCTTTTCCTATAATTATTTCTTCTTACAATATACCCTTCCTCTCTCTCTCAATCCCTGTGGATTGTTACATTCATGCTCAAGGATCCAGGTACTGGTTACAGTAAGATGACTACAGACTTAACGACAGAACCAGAGCTCGACTCTTCCTCAATGTCTCACAATACTGATGACAACTAGTAAAAACCAAAAAACCCAACTAACTAACCCTTCATAATACAAAATACATGCTTAAATAGGTGGCCTGAAGGTCTCACTGTGATAAAAAACTATGGTCCTATCCCATCAGTAACCCAAAACCCTAACTATGACAGTCGGCCTTTCTGTGCTTTGAACTGCTGCTTTCTGGGCACACCGCAGCTTCCTGCAGTCTTCCGCGATTTCCGGCGCTGATCGTGGGTATGGGCGCCGCTTCCTTGGTCGCTCCCCTTCTGTCCTTTGTCTTTAATACCTCGGACCATTGCTCCTTCTCCATTTAAGAGGGTACCTGAGCCCTCCTGTCGTCACCGCTGCCTTAAATGCAGTGGTTGAGCTCTCTTCTCGGCCGCTTCAAGTACTATTTCCTTTGACTTCCTTGTTCCGACCGCCACGATTTCTGGCCCGTGATCCATGGCAGGAAATGCGCTACGGCGTCGTACCTTTATCGCATCTCTTATATTGCTATCTTATCGGCATCACCAAAATTGTCTTTCCTCCAAAAATTGTCCATCTTTTACCAAAATTAGCATCTTTTCCTGTAGCTGCGGGGCCTTGCTCCAACAGTCCCCTAACACTTACTTGTGGCTCGTTCCTAAGCCACTAACGGCTAGCTTCTATTTTTGTAGTGTCTCCTTGGCTTCCTGTGAAGTCCTTGTGAATCTCTCCTTGAGTTCTATGACATCTTTGTCCAGAGCTTCGACACAGTCTTGTGCCACTTCAAGCATAACTTGACTAATCATGGAGTCTTCTGTCCTATCAATTACACTCTTGCTTACAGTAAACTCCTTGACCTTCTTCTCAACCGCATCGACAAACTCTGTGATTTGTTCCTAATACGGTTGAATCATATTATTGAATTGTATCTCTTTCCCTCACAACCTATGTGCTTCCTGTTGCAAACAGTTCATCTCTGCCATCTTCTTCATCTTTGCAAGAGCTCCTAAGCTCTTGACTTCTTCCTTTATTACTGTTGTTGTATTCTCTATGTTTTGGATGCTCTGCTGCAAATCCAGTCTATCTGGGAGTTGTTACAACCTAAGTTGTACTTAGTGGTTTTTTATCAAGTGAGCATGGTGAACCAGACAGGGTTAACTTGTTCAGACTTCAAAAGACCTGTGGGAGTACTTCTGGGAAGTGCTTGTTGTACTATATCACATGTTCATACCCCATGGGGGAATTGTAATAAATGTTCTAGCATGATAGTGTCTGTAAATGAATCGGTCTCTTAGAATTTATTTTTCAATCCGATTAGCCCAGGGTGTTTTTTCCCTTGGTTATTATTGGTTGTTGAATAAACGACTGATAATTTCTAAGTTTTTCACTCCATACCTCCAAAGTTGGGGTGGTCGGCTTGGCATTTAGGCATATTGAAGTTATTAGAGTCTATGTGTCAATGTATAAACATGCTAGACATCATGGTTGAGTCATATGAACATGTCTAAGTCCCCCTAGGTTTTTTCAATTTTTCAATTTTTTAATTTTTTCAGTGTTTTTTTATTAAAATTTAATTTTTCCAAAACTTAGGCTATTTTTTTAATAGTTTAATTGAAAATTTTGATTTTGTAATAAAAGTGGGCCAAATAATCAGTTTCAGTCATGTAGGTGCTCATTTTCAAGCTAAGAGCACCATGTAAACCCATGGACCCACTATTTCCTAGTTTTGAGTGATTTTCTATCACTCAGGTCAGAAAGCCGCAAAAATCAATTATTGATGATTTTAATTAATAAATTGATGAATAATGAAACAAATCCAAAATCATAGATCAGTGGATTCTCAGTTGATTTGATTGAAATCAGTCAGATATGAAGCAGATTCACTGGATCTGACAAATCATTGACTGAAGGAGGTGATCAAATCAGATCCAGAGTTGATCTTTAGCATCCTTTATGGTGGATTTCTCCCTCCCTCTCTTTTCAACATGTTTTGGCTCATCTGGATGAGTTTTGGTGGATGCTTCAGTCAACAGGTTGAGGTGTCAGTCAGATCATCTCTCTGATTGACAATTGCACTCAGTGACACTCAGATTTGGCTCAGTTAGACATAGATCAGGCATTGATGGACTCTTCATCAGCATATTTGGTTTATCTACTTGGGATTTGCGCCCCCCCTGGGCTGGATCTCCTGGTTTTTGTATATATCCAAGCACAGCAGCCTCTTTCAAGCTAGTTAGAAATGGGATTGAGGTGTTGCTGCTATTGTACTATTGTAATTCTTCATTTGAAATAAAGAAAAATATTTAGAGGCTAGACGGTGTTGTGCCATTACATGTGTGGATGATTATTGCCATTATTTTACTGAGGTAACCTGTATCTGTATTCATTTTTTGCTAATTTCTTGTAGATCTGTTGTTAAGATTGATAATAGGATTATTATAATCTTGATAGGAAAGGTGCTTTTCAATATGTTTATTGACCATCTCCTTCCTTTGATGCATGTTTAGAGATCTATATTCAACATGTCCTATAAGCTTATATGCATGTTATTTTGAATCTCTATGTATGTACTAATTGGATCTCACAAGTTTCTTGGCAAGTTCTTTGATTTCAGCTGAGCTGCAGGTTCCTAAATTGGAGAGGATGCTGATCTAGTTTGCTTCTTCACTCTCTTCAAAACCTTCCAAAGGCATAGTCCCTCGACATTCCACCTGAAAGCTCCACTGTGGATCTTCAAGGAAACCAACATTTCTCTCCTCCTCGTCCTCCCTCAAAATCAAAATTTTACCCAGTTACTTTGTTCATAGCTTTGATCATGCTTAGATATATCATCTTAAAATTAATTCCAAAATATATCTATCTTATCAAAGTCCATAGTCTAGATATTGCAGTTAAAAGGTTTCATAAGCATTCTAGATCTAGCTTTAGGGAAATCATCCTTTTTGCATGGAAATTTGAAGAAAACTTGTAGCTTGCATGCATTAGATTTATTTTTGTTGTTATAAAAGATAAATCCATAAATTAGTGCATATTTCATTGGCTACACAAACAGCAATCCGAGATCCCAAGGAAAGCTTTCTTTCCTTGGTTTCTTTTTCACTTGTTTAGCTAGTTTTAACTCCATCTTTTTTGAGTTAAGGTAGGTTGATCCAAAAATACTCTTAAAGCGATTTTGGCATATGTTATTCTAATATGATTCTTTTTTTTAGCAGGTGTAACAAAAAATAAAGGAATCTGCTGTTCGGAAGTGTCTTCAGGAGCGTTCAAATCCCCCCAGGGGTCTCCCATTTGAGTAAAACCTTTGATTTTCGCACCTTGTAATCTCTTGATTTCAATACATATAAGGATCAAGAGGAATTATATCAGTTCTTTGATATTTTAACCACTGTCAATAAAATTATTTTTGAATAGGCTCTTTCGAGCCCATTCCCCATCCCCCCTGGGGGGATTTGCGTCGGTGTCATTTTTGTTGCTTTTTGCTCATTTATTTTCAAAATAGTATTGATATAATATGTAGGGTCGTATAATTTATTTTATTATTAATTTCATATTCCATTCTTTATATTTCAAAGTAATCTTAATACTTACCCCATGACTTCCCGATTGACCCGAAAGGGGAAAGAGATTCATGGTAGGACTAATTAGAAAACTAGAATTGTCTATCTATTTTATTTTGATCATTTTTTTTTCAAATATTATAAAATTAACCCCTCCTCGATTCCCCGATTGAGATCCACTTGGATCGAAAGAGGTTCTTGGAGGGTTTTATTTTAAACAAGAACACCTAGTTTAAAACTTACTAAAATTGACAAGAATCCAGTGTGTATGCTCTGTACTTGGCTACGGTTTATCTGATCAGTCAAGCTATATCAAAAGAACTTGAGTGACTAGTATAATTAGGACTCACTCTCCCAAATTAACAAACCAACAGGTGAAAATCCAACACCTAGATCGAACCATCACGGTGGAAAAATACCCAAAGGAAGCGGGAACTTCTAAAAAGTGACCTCGGGGCGCCGATCTTTGTCACACCCTAACAGGTGCGTTATGAAAAATAGCCCCAAAGACTCCATTTCAAACCACATATTCCTTGCGGGTAGCCGTGGAGTTTTAGTTTTGGACATACTCCAAGTACTCTAGGGTATATCTGGAGTCCCCCCTTTGCCTAATTTTAATCAACTCACACTTCAATTTTAACTTAAAACATACCAAGAGGCAATCACAAAACACTCACTCCAAGCATGTGCAAGTACATTGTTACTATTTTTTGACTCCATTCTAAGGCACTGGTTATTTTCTTGTTATATATATATATATTGTGTCTCAACATTGTGCTTTCGTGTGTTCATCGTTTCTATATTGCCATCTTTTATCATCTATAGTTAAATTGCAAAGTCCTAAGCAACTCAATCAGTTTAACATCACAACACTAAGTAATTATCCTTAGTAACTTAATAGGGTCTACCCCCCTTGGCTCCATTAGGAGTTGAGCCTAAATGAAAGAGTCAAGAACAAGGTGACAGCCTTGACTCGAGACTTGCCCCCAAGGACAAATCGAGTGGCTTGAAGATTTCTGCCACGTGACCCAGGTGTGTGAAAGGCGGCAACAATTTTTTGTGCCATTGTCGGAGATAAATATTTTTATTCCAGAGTACGACTTAGCTTAACTTTTTTCTAAACAACTAAAAAGATAAAAAACTTTTGATTGATCTAGTCTTTAAAAAATTAAAACTCGATCCATCTGGCGACTCCACTGTCTAACATCCCTTCAAGAATCTCTACCCAAAGAAATCGTCAACAGTTATTCAATCCTCTCCCTGATCCCGAAAGGTTTATTAGGGAAAGATTGAATAGGCATACTTCTCGTAGAAACCTTGAAAATTTAGGAGACCAATCCGTCTCAGATATCCATCACATATTTGTAGAGAGTCATGTTCACTAATCTCAAGAAATGATGTAATTTTTCAAACCCCTTGAATTTTCTCAGATAGTAGGTAGTCCTCATGACATTTCGAATGATGCTATCAAGAAGCTCCCCATATTTCAGGGCAATAATGCCATCAATGCCAAGTCTCACCTTCGAAAGTTTGAAAAGCACCTGGTCAGTTATTGCAATGATGCTGCCCATGACCATGATGATGTCAAAATGATGCTCTTGGCTTTATCCTTGGAAGATGATGTTGAAGAATGGTACTTCGACCTAGATGATGATTCATATAAAACTCTTATTGAATTCCTAGAAGGTTTTAAGAATAAATGGGGGGGAAAGAAAGAACCAAGACATCTGCTTGCTACCCTCCATAACATAAAGAAGATGGAGAATGAAACCATTGATGAATTTAATACTAAGTTCAGGCATGTGGTTGTGGACCTCCCTAGAGAAATCAAGCCAAGGGATGCCTGCATCCTCATATCTTACATCAAATCTTTCACTGGTGATTTGAGGTACCAGTTAAGGGACAAAGAGGCTGCCGATCTAAAAACTGCTCAGGAATTGGCTGAGAAAATAGAAAAGAATATGCAGTCTTCAGGAAAATCCAATATTCCAGGTTACACTAGGGGAAACACTTCATACAATGAAGAAAATGGAAAATCCTTTGAATCAGAAGAAAAGGGTTCCTTTAAAGATCCCATGGAAAAGGTAACAGACATGATAAAAGACTTGGTTACTAGTCAAAACCAACTTATGACAGATCAGTCTACACAATTGAATCTTATGCATGATAGAATAATCACAATGGAAAGAAATAATGGACCTAGGAACTTTCATCCTAGGTAGAATTATATGTATCAAAAGAAGTTTCCTCAACAAGAGCCTAGGATTCCAAACCAATTAGACTCAGCTAACATGGTAGAAGAAGTAATTCCATGGTGTAGACCCTGTGAACAATTCCACCAAGAAAGCACTTGCTATGTTGCAAATCAAGTCATGGAACATGGACTTCCCGAGGTCAGTAATTAGGAAACAAATGCAAGCGAGCCTGATCATATATACATGGTAGGCTAGGCCTACCCTTTGTCACTATCTAAACAATACAAGCCCACGGATGAAACCATTGCAGAATCTTATAGTGAAACTTATGATGAAAACTGTAATATACATGATGGGACTCCTATGTGTTCTCCATATAATGATGAAAGTCTAAAAGGTTTACTACCTTGTGGCCTTTTCTCTGAAGAATATGAGTATGAAAATGAGGACAAGTATAGCTTGGAGCATGATACAAGTGATGAAGACTCCCTTATCCCCAACAAAGATGTTGATGAGGAGTCCTGGACATTCATGGAAAATCCAGCCTGTGACATGAATAAAGAGGAAAATAATGAACCAAAAACTTTTGATGGTTTTGTTGATTTTACTATCTATGGCATATCTAAAGGAGAGAGCATGGACCATGTGGCCTTGGGAAACTTTGATATGAAAAAGGAGCATGCAGTTTATCCACATGATCAGTCTGAGCCATATATCAGTATCAGTAATGAAGACAAAGAAAACTCGATATTGGAACCTGATATCAACAATGGGGAATCCATCACTTCTAACATAGATGATGGTGATGACTATTGGGATTTTTGTGGATATCTTATTAAGAATCCTATCTATGCTATATCTAGCAAGGGGAGTGCCTATTTAGAAATTTGTGGAAGTCCAATCTACTATACTTCCATAGAGGGAAGCATGGATATGGAGACCTTGGAAAATCCTACTATGGAAAAGCAACATTCAAAACTCTTATATGATCATTTAGAGTCATATCATGCAGAGCCGCAGAAAGATATCAATAATGAAGACATGGAGAAGCAGTGTTGTGAAAAGATAGATGTGATGTAGTTATTAGAATATCAGTCTCAACTATCATCTTCACATATAGAGTTTCCTCATGACTTGGAGCCGCTTGGGGCTTATACAATGAATTTTCATCCGGTAAGCCTTGATGATCAGTATGATGGTGTAGTCAATCTGCCTCATCATTCTGATTTGTACATCAACCCTATCCAGTCATGGATAGAAGCAGCTTGCGCAAGCACTTACCAGCTTGGGAGGAAGTTTGACAACATTATTCATGCCTATGATTTCACATCCATCCCGCCCCTTCCGGATCATCATGCAGGTTTGCATTTTCTGAATAAAGTATCCTTACTTTGGCTGGTAACCAAAGACAAGGAAATTTTTTCTTATGTTAATAAAATTCTTAGGTGGTTACACTGGATTTCTGATTACACTTAACCATTTTTATATCATGCTTAGAGTAGGAAAATAAGCTCCTTGAAAAAGAGCATTTACTTTCCGCATTTTTTGTTTTTTACTTATCTATAATCAAACATTTTTGTTTTCATTAGTTAGTTACATTTGTTTTGTTTAAATAAATCATCTTAATGGTTCATTCAGTTTTTTATAAAACTTGTGCTACTAAGGTTTTTCTTGTCAAGTTGAGATGTTTTTACAGGGTATATAAACTAGAGATTCTGATGTTCTCATATCCTCTCCTTGCCTTAAAGACCAGACCAAGCACACGTCCCATAGTTGGAGCCAGAATGTTACCACCTAAGTTGTACTTAGTGGTTTTTTATCAAGTGAGCCTGGTGAACCGGACGGGGTTAACTTGTTCAGACTTCAAAAGACCTATGGGAGTACTTCTGGGAAGTGCTTGTTGTACTATATCACATGTTCATACCCCATGGGGGAATTGTAATAAATGTTATAGAATGATAGTGTTTGTAAAAGACTCGGTCTCTTAGAATTTATTTGTCAATCTGATTAGCCCAGGGTGTTTTTTCCCTTGGTTATTATTGGTTGTTGAATAAACGACTGATAATTTTTGAGTTTTTCACTCCATACCTCCAAAGTTGGGGTGGTCGGCTTGGAATTTAGGCCTATTGAGGTTATTAGAGTCTATGTGTCAATGTATAAACATGCTAGACATCATGGTCGAGTCATATGAACATGTCTAAGTCCCCCTAGGTTTTTTCAATTTTTCAATATTTTAATTTTTTCAGTGTTTTTTTATTAAAATTTAATTTTACAAAACTTAGTCTATTTTTTTAATAGTTTAATTGGAAAAATTGATTTTGTAATAAAAGTGGGCCAAATAATCAGTTTTAGTCATGTAGGTGCTCATTTTCAAGCTAAGAGCACCATGTAAACCCATGGACCCACTATTTCCTAGTTTTGAGTGATTTTCCATCACTCAGGTCAGAAAGCCCCAAAAATCAATTATTGTGGTTTTAATTAATAAATTGATGAATAATGAAACAAATCCAAAATCATAGATCAGTGGATTCTCAGCCGATTTGATTGAAATCAGTCAGATCTGAAGCGGATTCACTGGATCTGACAAATCCTTGACTGAAGGAGGTGATCAAATCAGATCCAGAGTTGATCTTCAACATCCTTTATGGGGGATTTCACCCTCACTCTCTCCTCAACACGTTTTGGCTCATCTGGATGAGTTTTGGTGGATGCTTCAGTCAACAGGTTGAGGTGTCAGTCAGATCAGCTCTCTGATTGACAATTGCACTTAGTGAGACTCAGATCTGGCTTAGTTAGACACAGATCAGGCATTGATGGAATCTTCATTAGCATATTTGGTTTATCTCATTGGGATTTGCGCCCCCCTGGGCTGGATCTCCTGGTTTTTGTATATATCCAAGCACAGCAGAGTCTTCCAAGCTAGTTAGAACTGGGATTGAGGTGCTGCCGCTATTGTAATGTTGTAATTCTTCGTTTGAAATAAAGGAAAGATTTGGAGGCTAGACAGTGTTGTTCCATTACATGTGTGGATGATTATTGCCATTATTTTACTGAGGTAACATGTATCTGTATTCATTTTTTCCTAATTGCTTGTAGATCCGTTGTTAAGATTGATAATAGGCTTATTATAATCTTGATAGGAAAGGTGCTTTTCAATAAGCTTATTGACCATCTCCTTCCTTTGATGCATGTTTAGAGATCTAGATTCAACATGTCCTATAATCTTATATGCATGTTATTTTGAATCTCTGTCTATGTACTAATCGGATCTAACAAGTTTCTTGGCAAGTTCTTTGATTTCAGCTGAGTTGCAGGTTCCTACATTGGAGAGGATTCTGATATAGTTTGATTCTTCACTATCTTCAAAACCTTCCAAAGGCATAGTCCCTTGACATTCCACCTGAAAGCTCCACTGTGCATCTTCAAGGAAACCGACATTTCTCTCCTCCTCTTCCTCCCTCAAAATCAACATTTTTACCTGGTTACTTTGTTCATAGCTTTGATTGTGCTTAGATATATCATATTAAAATTAATTCCAAAATATATCTATCTTATCAAAGTCCATAGTCTAGATCTTGCAGTTAAAACGTTTCATAAGCATTCTAGATCTAGCTTTAGGGAAATCGTCCTTTTTGCATGGAAATTTGAAGAAAACTTGTAGCTTGCATGAATTAGATTTATTTTTGCTGTTATAAAAGATAAATCCAGAAATCAGTGTGTATTTCATTGTCTGCACAAACAGCAATCCAATATCCCAAGGAAAGCTTGCTTTCCTTGGTTCCTTTTACACTTGTTTAGCTAGTTTTAACTCCATCTTTTTTGAGTTAAGGTAGGCTGATCCAAAGGTACTCTTAAAGTAATTTTGGGCATATTTTATTCTAACATTCTCACTATTTTTGATCAGGTGTAACAGAAAATAAAGGAATCTTCTATTCAGAAGTGTCTTCAGGAGCGTTCAAATCCCCCCAGGGGTCTCCCATTTGACTAAAACCTTTGATTTTCGCACCTTGTAATCTCTTGATTTCAATCCATATAAGGATAAAGATGAATTATATCAGTTATATGATATTGTAACTGCTGTTAATAAAATTATTTTTGAATAGGCTCTTTCGAGCCCATTCCCCATCCCCCATGGGGGGATTTGCGTCGGTGTCCTTTTTGTTGTTTTTTGCTCATTTATTTTTAAACTAGTATTGATCTAATATGAAGGGTAGAATAATTTATTTTATTATTAATTTCATATTCCATCCTTTATATTTCAAAGTAATCTTAATACTTACCCCATGACTTCCCGATTGACCCGAAAGGGGAAAGAGATTCGTGGTAGGACTAATTAGAAAAATAGAATTGTATATATGTTTTATTTTGATCATTTTTTTTTCAGCTATTATAAAATTAACCCCTCCTTGATTCCCTGATTGAGATCCACTTGGATCGAAAGAGGTTCCTGGAGGGTTTTATTTTAAACAAGAACACCCAGTTTAAAACTTACTAAAATTGACAAGAATCCAGTGTGTATGCTCTGCACTTGGCTGCGGTTCGTTCGATCAGTCAAGTTGTATCAAAATAACTTGAGTGACTAGTATAATTAGGACTCACTCTCCCAAATTAACAAACCAACAGGTGAAAATCCAACACCTAGATCGAACCATCACGGTGGAAAAATACCCAAAGGAAGTGAGAACTTCTAAAAAGTGACCTCGAGGCACCGATCTCTGTCACACCCTAATAGGTGCGTTATGAACAATAGCCCCAGAGACTCCATTTCAGCCCACATATTCCTTGCGGGTAGCCGTGAAGGTTTAGTTTTGGACATACTCCAAGTACTCTAGGGTATATCTGGAGTCCCCCCTTTGCCTAATTTTAATCAACTCACACTTCAATTTTAACTTAAAACATACCAAGAGGCAATCACAAAACACTCACTCCAAGCATGCGCAAGTACATTGTTTCTATTTTTTGACTCCATTCTAAGGCACTGGTTATTTTCTTGTTTTATATATATATTGTGTCTCAGCATTGTGCTTTCGTGTGTTCATCTTTTCTATCTTGCCATCTTTGATCATCTATAGTTAAATTGCAAACTCCTAAGAAACTCAATTAGTTTAACATAACAACACTAAGTAATTATCCTTAGTAACTTAATAGGGTCTACCCCCCTTGGATCCATTAGGAATTGAGCCTAAATGGAGGAGTCAAGAACAAGGTGACAGCCTTGACTCAAGACTTGCCCCCAAGGACACACCGAGTGCCTTGAATATTTCTGCCATGTGACCCAGGTGTGTGAAAGGCGGCAAGAGGAGCTCTTCTAGCTCCGACCATGTCTTCGTTGCATCAGCTAGTAATGATTCTACATCATTTATGCGACACTTCATCTGCGTTGAAGTGATTCTAAAGGCGCGTTCCCTTGCTTCCTTGTCTGCCTCAGGTGTGCCTGGTGCTCGAGCCTCAAGCTTAGCAATCTGCACCTTGTGGTCTTCCTCCATCATGACCATTATCTCTTCCAGAGCCTTTGCTCTATCTGCAATTCTTCTTACTTTTTGCGTTAGGGGAAAGGAAAAATCTATGTTACACTGGGGTAACTCCAATGCGATGTTCTGCAGGACCTGACTTAGATCCTATTCTCTTTCTTCATATTTTCTTAGCTCCTCCGTGTTTGTCTGAAAGCCTGCGGTGAGCTTTGCATTCTGTTGTATCAGCTGAGTGTTTTGGTTATAATTCACAAGCTCTCTATCCCTGAGCTCTATGGCTATCTGTTGCTGGATCATCTGTATTTGATCAATAGGGAATTGTGCCAGATTAACCTCGACAGGTTGTCTAACCTATATCTGCAGATCAATCATCGAAATAGGGAATCGGATGCTCCCTTGTAGTATCAGCACAGTATTGGTGCGATCCTTTGCAAAGAATTCCTCATGGGAAATCGATGGTGTTGATATTTCTCCTACTGTCGCCTTGGCTATCTAAGTCTGCATCATGGCAGTCTTCTTAGTTAGTGCTTTCAACTCCAGAAGCTGCTTATCCGATAGTGCTCTGTAGCTTGTGCTATGATGTCTGCATCGCCTGAAATGAGTCCCGCATCTCCTCCTTCAATCTCATTACGATGAGATCATAGTCATCCTTTGTTAGTGCAGTCTGTGTAGTTGGCATTGAGGATTTGACTTTTTTCCTCTTTTGTGCCGCTGGTGGCACTTCTACTACATCTTTCCTCTTGACACCCACCTGACCTTTTCCTTTGTCTAATGGATCTATCGGTGCAGTATATGCTGGTACATTTCCTGTTGTGGCATATTCTAATGCCTTCTTCCACTCTTCATCAAAGCCTTTGATGCCATCTTCTACATTGTGCACTATCATCCTGAACAATCCAATAGCCCAGTCATCCTTTCTAAACCCTTTTGGCTTGAGATAGATTGTATGCCTGTCCGCCATGAAATCAAGCCAATTGTGATACATGTCAACAACCTTTCTGTTGATCCACGGTGTCTCCTGGATGACTCGCTTCAACAGCTTATAGTATTCACAGAATACTATCATATTGATCTTTTTCTTGGCTGGACTGTTGCTTTCCCATAAGTTTGCATATCATGCGCTTCTGCACTCTCCGCCTTGTAGCTGTAGAAACTGGGTATGGGGTGGCTCTCTCCACCCAATGAATGCACATAATATAAGTAGCCACGAGAAGTGGAAGGGGTGGTTTGGCTCATCCTGCACTACCAAACAATCTGCAAGAAAAATATTTAATAAAAACAAACACCAATTAAATTGTTCACCTTCTGCGACCTACACGGAAAGGTGAATTACTGCTCCTGTGACTTCTTTCGGGCAAACTTTAGTTAACAGTATGCCTGCAAGTAGACTGGCTATAAATCTAAGTGTATCATCTGCTAAGGTTGTGAGGTCATAAGCTTGACCTCCTCTCTGTAGCTTATACTTGTTAACTAGTGTTGGGCTAAGGGCAAACCCAGGTTCTTATGCTTTTATCTTCGCACCAACAAACAGACCCACAGTGTTGGCCCTTTTGGAAACAACCTATGAACAGGTTGCAGTCTCACCTGAAATAGCTATGGGGTGCCACAGAATCAGGTTTCTGCAGGAGAAAGAGGGATATTACTGTACCTTTATCCTTAACAAAGAATAATTATGCAATACAGAGCTCCGACATTCACTTAAATAGCTTCGCAGTTTAGATAAAAAGACAGTTTCTTTCTTAACCCTTAACTGGGAATTCATAGTGAAGTTAGTACTTAGCAATATATCTTACTTATCATTCACCTACTTATCAAATGAATAAGAATATAATAGGAACAAAAGTAAAAAGAACCACCACAACACAAGATGTATGTGGTTCACCCCCAGTGTAGGGGCTACGTCCATAGGACTACGTTTATATTCAACCTTTTACAAAACAACAGTTCTGATCTATGCACTCAGCTGCAGATATTTTCAACAACCCAAAACTGTGCACTTAGTTGCAGAACCTTTCTTCCAAAACCCTCTGCGCACTCAGCTGCAGAGGTCGTCCATGCACTCAGCTGGGACTTAATCTTAAGCCCAAAAATAGACCTTAGCTTCTTCGCATCACATCATATCATAACAAAACTCATCTCTTTGAATTCTTTACATAAGTGCCTATTTATACAAGTGCACTATTACAATACCATGGGATTAAACCATGGGCTTAAAAACCATGGGCTTAAACCCTGGGTTATTTACAAAAAGAGGGGCTTCAACTCAACCCTGAAACCCCTAAGACTATTTTGGACCGCAACTGCGCTTACAAGCTTCGCACCAAAACCACAGAGTTGCCAAAATTAGGGACCTTCAAGGTCTGAGCCCCAACAGGCCCCTAAGACTCACCAGTGTCCCGTCCTAGGACACTCTGCTACTTTTCAAGTGGAAGAATATTGTTGGTGAAGATAGTAAACTGCTTGTTGAGTCTGCGCATGATATCTTCGGTTGCTTGCTCTTTCTCCACTATCTCCTGCAATGTTGCTGCAGATGCTTCGTTGGCCTTTTCCTATGCAAATGTATCATACTCTTTCAGGACTTTGAGGTGGTTGTCCGCAGCAGTGTTCAACTCCAAGGCCTCATTAATGAGGGGCTACACAGAGTTCACCAACAATGTTTCTTTCCTTCTGCAAGACTCAATTTCTCGCTGGAGCTCATTGCTATGCTTCACCTTAAGCATCTTTTGCATAGGAGGCAATGTCTTAATTTCTGCTTTTACTGCATCCAGCTCTGTCTGTCACTACTTGATGGTTTCTTGCAGCTTTTCTACTTCTGGGTTGTCCTAAAATTTTTCCCAGGCCTCAACACTTTTGTCTAGCAACTTTGATGCACTACTAACAATATCTGAGATATTCATTGCTGAGGCCTGAATATCTCTGCGATGCTGTTCCCTGACCTCTAGTGGACTCTCAGGAATGAGGCAAAGTTGAAGCTCCGTAATCTGAGCCTCATGTTCTGCTTTCATCTTCTCTATCTGGCTTCGAGACTGTTGCACATAGTCTTTCATCTTGACAATTCTTTGCTTTGGTTCCTCTTCAGCCTGCATGTCGAAGTCAAGGAGACTTCGACATGCCTCATCCAATACTTGCGCTAGTGTAGCCTGCTTGTTTCCTACTTCCCTCTTCTTCTATTTAGCTTCTTCCAACTGCGCTGCGAGGCTCTCACTCTACTTTGTGGAATTCTCTAACTGCATGTGTGAGTAGCTATCTCGTTCTCGGATCTCCTTCATGAGGGCCAATTGACAAAGATGTAGCTCTGGCATAGACAACTTGGTGTAATCTATCTCAACTGTCATGCTCATTTGTGATCGAGATGTTGCATCGGTTATTATAAGGGCTGCACTTGGTACTTTTCCTCTGTTGTTTTTGGCGGGCCATTGTCTCGTATCTGGCTATGCGCTTACTGGGGCACTGCTTGCTACATCACCTGTTGCTGTTCTTTCTGCTAACTCCTTCAGTTCTGTAATTCGTTGTGCTACGCCAGCGAGCGCATCAAGATGTGTAGCTACAAACTATGCCCATTTGCTAGATAAGACCTCTATAGACTTTGTCAAAGCTTGATCAAGCTCTTCAATTGTCAAAGCGATCTCTTCAATTATATTCTTTCCCTTCGATGCCTTAGTTTTATTTTGGGGCTGAGGCTTAGTCACTTCCTCTACTTCAGGAGACTTGTGCTTATCTGGGAAATTGGGGTCTGAGATGGTTTTGACTGATTCTTCTTCATCATCAGCTCCATCGTCTCCACCCTAGTCACCTTCACTCTGCTATGACTCATCTTATTCTTCGCTTTCTTCGAGTGGGTCATTCTATTGTGGCTGACTAGGACCTGCATCCACATATGTTACTAGGGGGACTGGTATGTTGGGCCTTGTTTCTGAGTCCTTCATCCATTCAGCCGGCCACTGCTGAACTATTGCGAGGATGTCCTCCTGGTTTACCATGTATGGTAATTTCCACCATGCATGCTTGTTATCTGCACGGGCCTGGATGAAGACATTATGCATGTCAGCCTTGAAGTTGGCCACTCCAGTATACTGAGAGAATAGCTCATTACTGAGCTGCGGTGTTTTTAGGATCTCATATGAAATGTTCATTGCATAGAAGGTGAGCACGTAGTTCATCATCTGCTGCAAGGCCTTATCCTGCGACACCCAAAGAGATGCATACCTTGCTGTGCCAAGAATCTCTGAGGGCACATCAACAAACTATGCCTCAGTAGGTTCTCTCCATCCTACCAGTGCAATAAGCACTAACAACCATGAATAATGAAAGGGTCTACCTTTCTCCTGTGCATCGTGAAAATCTTCAAGGAATTCTCTAGCAATGTACTTTGCCCATTTGTAACTATAGCCTTCGGCACAGTTCACAGCAATACTGACAATCAGGGCAGGTACTTCATTAGGTCTGCACTTCTGCATTAATTTGCATGCTAGGAGCTCTACGGCAAAGTGAATGCTTTGGTGCCGAATTGTCGAGGTTTGATACCCTCGCTTTCCTTTTGTCAGACCAAAGTGGTCCTTCATGTGCTGTGCCAACTTCATATCTTCGTGCTTTGAAACAAATTCAATTCAAGGATCAGGCCCTTCCTTCGATAAGCCTATGATCCTATGAATTATCTCTCCATTTATAGGAATTCTCTAGTTTCCAATCCATAGGTGCCCATCATGCACCAACGCCAATAGCTACTTTACCACCATGGTAACCTGCATGCTGCGACCAAAGTGGGGGACATTCAGCATATTAAACAAGCCAGCAGCCCACTATTTCACTTCTAGTAACATCGTTCTAGCCTCCGGATAATGGACGGAGTGTAAGTATTTCCTAGGTGTGAACTACGGAAAATTCCCATGATCATTTGTATCATGGTCTGTGTACTTGAGGTAGTCTAATATTCCTGTCATTCCTTCGACCAACTTCACACCCTGTGGCAGCGAAGGGGTGCGTAACGTGAACTTGGCTGTCCGTCAAGGTGGCTGAACTCCTGGTCGAATAGGCGGGAGATACAGTGGATGCTGTGGTGCAATGTTCTCATCCTCACTGAAGTCTTCGAATTCTCCAGGAGGATTCATCATGGGATCCTCTTGTGTTTGTCCTGATAGTTTGTGTCTTTCCTCGTTCCGCTTAGAGCGAACTTCAGCCTTAAATTTCTTTCTGGTTGATTGTGTCTACATCAGTTGATCCGGTGCTGGGGGAGTCTCTTCGCGAGGTGCAGATGCAGGTCAGTTGCTCATAAGGTTCTGCAGATCCCTCTTTCTAAACTCTTTCAGCAATTGCTGGACTTCGCGATCAACTGACATGGACTCAACTCAAGAAAATGTGTAATGAAAAATTTGCAGGCCTGGGTGTCTTCTTATATAATCTAATGACCAAATCTTCCATAAACTGTGCATTAAAGACTCCAAATTTGATAGAGTGGTGGTAGATATTGTCCAAACGATGCTAGATTTCCCAAAATCTCATCATTACAGGAAGTTAATACATTTAATGTACCGGCACCGCCAAATCTGATTTTTTTCCAACAGTCGTATTTTAAGCTTCGACACACCTTTCTTCTTTGGCACAACCACTAACTTCAGCTTTGCCACACCAAGGACCTCCGACACAATATCGACCTTCGACACATCCTGACACAAGCTTCGACACTTCGTAAGTTTTCCCACAATCTGCCCCATCTCTCTAAGAACAACTTCATTATAGTCTAGTACCCAATTTCAACCGTTCTTGGTACTTAGACTCTTCTTCTTGCTATTACTTTGGGTCAAGGGGGTACAGGCCCATCCCTGTACTTCTTTAATCTACTCCCATTCACCATGGAGGGAAAAGTTTCTCCATTTAATTTAGCTAACTGAACTGCGCCACCATCGGTAACTTTATGAACTATGTAAGGTCCTTTCCAATGTGTCTTGAACTTACCTGGGAACTTCATGAATTTACTGTCATACAAGAGCACAAGATCACCATTCTGAAAATTCTTCTTCTTAATTTGTCTATCATGCCATATTTTTTCTCTAGCTTTCTGTACTTGCTACTGGAAACCTGCAATGAATCTGTCTTCTTCTAGTTTCAGTATCTTCGCCAGCCTTTCATTCAACATGGCTAGATCATCCATCCCTATGAAGGCAGATATTCTAAGACTAGGAACAATGTACTCCATGGGCATAACTGCTTCATGTCCATATACCATCCTAAAAGGTGTATGTCCTGTCAACTTCTTGCAAGTGGTTCTATAAGCCCATAATACTGCTGGAATTCTAATATCCCAATCATTTCTATTAACATTGAAAACCTTTGTTAGAGCATGCTCAAGGATCTTATTAAAGGCTTCGATAGTTCCATTTGCTTGAGGATGGTAGGCAGTACTCTACTGATGATATACTTGAATTTCTTTGGTCAATGCTTCAATAGTCTTATTCAGAAAATGTGATCCTTGATCACTCATAAGAATTCTAGGACACCCAAACCTCGATAAGATATTATCAAATATGAACTTCACAGCTGTAGCAATGCTACAGTCCTTGAATGGTTGAGCTTCATTCCAATGAGTAAGGTAATCAGTTGCTGTAATAATGTATCTTGCTCCAGATTTCTTTGTAGGGGGATTGATTGGTCCAATAAAATCAATAGCCCATTTGTCAAATTCTTGTAAAGTTACCTATGGAACCAGAGGCATCTCATCCCTCCTGGATGGTTTTCATGTCCTCTGACAGATATCACAGCCGTGGAAATACTCTCTTTCATCCTTATGAATCGTAGGCCACCACAATCCAGCTGTCAGAATATTCTATGTCATAGCGTTTCCTACATAATGGCCTCCTGCTGCTCCAGAATGTGCCTCAGCCAAAATCAATGGATTTTCATGCTCCAGGACACATCTACGCAGTATTTCATCTAGTCCCATATTATATAGCTGTCATGCTATCAAGGTAAAGTCAGCTGCTTTAACCACCAGCTACTTCTTTTGCTGTGTTGTCATCTCAGAGGGTGTAAAACCTGTAGACAAGTACTGAACAATATCCTGAAAATAGTCATCAACCATCTGGATGGCAAACAATTGGACATCAGGAAGACCTTCATCCAAACTAGTGGGCTCTTCTCCTGAATCGAGCCTTGACAAGTGGTCAGGTCCTAGGTTAAGTCTTCCTGACTTAACTATGATCTCAAAGTCATACTCTTGAAACAAAATCAGCCATCTGCATATCCTTCCACCTAACACAGACTTGTTAACCAAATATTTCAAAGCAGAATGGTCAGTGAACATCTTAAAATGAGATCCTAACAAATAATGTCGAAATTTATGCAAGGCATAAACCATAGCTAGACCTTCTCGTTCTATCGTAGTATAATTCTTTTCTGCTGTGGACAATTTTCTACTTGCAAAAGCAATAGGGTGATCAATATTACCTTCACCTGACTGAGCCAATACTATACCTAAAGCAATGGAAGATGCATCGACATGAACATGAAACTCCTTATTCCAGTCAAGGAATATTAAGATAGGGGAAGTTACCATATTTTCTTTCAAAATATCCAAGCTTTCCTGACATTCAGTTGTCCACTCAAACTTAATATCTTTCTTCAATTTCTTTTCCATAGGGGCTGTAATCTGAGCATATCCTTTAATGAATTTCCTGTAATATCTAGTATGACCAAGCATAGTGCGAAGTTGCTTAACAAACTTCGGAGGTGGCAAGTTCACAATAATGGCTAC
>LPNX010467638.1:141901-187528 GCA_001517045.1 Pseudotsuga menziesii | reverse complement strand
ATTCAGCTTCCTCAGATCAACACAGATTCTGATTTCTCCCTTGGTCTTCTTTTCTTGTACCACCATAGGGCTAACCCATTCGGACTCTTCGATAGGCTCAATGATTCCTGTAGTGAGCATCTTATCTAGCTCCATCCTGAATTTTTCTTTATACTTAGGGTTTAGCCTATAAGGGCGCTGCTTCACAGGCTTCGCATCAGCTTTCAAAGGGATTTTTATTACTCCTATATCACCAAGGATACCTTTCATTTCTGAGAACTTCGTTAGAAATAGGTCCTGATACTCATGGAGGATTTCAGTCACTTTGCTCACAATTTCTTCATCCCAATAATATCCAATGGTAGCGTACTAAGGGATTTCTTCTGATCCAATGTTTACTTTCCTTGTCTTCAAGGGTTGAGTTACTTCAAGTGATTCAATTTCTGGTCCATGTACTTTGCAATGTCCTTCTGACTCAGGAATATTAATGTTGTGAGGGTCATCATCTTCATTAATGGAGAGGTTATAGAATTCTACTACATTAGCTTCTTGTCCCTTCCAATCAAGTTGGTATTCGGTTATTTATTTATCATCAAACACCTTAGTATGGATCAACCTAATAGTTGTTTCCAAGGCAGGGAAAACCTCATTAATAGAAAATGTGAGCACAAAACTATCAATAAGGCTAATCCAACTTACAGTACCATGACGAAGCTCCACCTTCGCATACCAATTCTTTGCTACAGGTTCCAGAGTGTGTACAAACCTATGTACCCATTCTTCACAAGGTACATGCTTCCATGCTTCATAACACTGCTCCAAATGTTCCTAAGGGCTAGTCTTACCATTAAATATGCTTCGTACCTCCTGAGGTTGATCCATGAATCTCAAGGGAAGAAAATTTTGGCAAGCTCTCCAACTATGAATATACTTTTTATGACCATTCCACCATCTGGCAGCTGTGGCTCTGAATACTGAATCTAGAGTCTCCATTTTTTGTGAATCTGGTACTTGCTCTAAGAATTGTACAATAAAATATTCTGGGTCTGTCAAGCCATCAAAAGTAGGTAATATTCTTGGCTATGATCCAACCCATCTGATAGACTTGGTAATTCTTTCACATCGATGTCCATGCAGCTCATAAAGTCGATTCTGCCAATTCTCTAGGCCTTTTTATGAATCAGTCATGCAAGAACTGTCACACTGCCAATCCATTATACCTTCAGCAATAGGGTTAACATAGTCTTCTTCTTTAGCTATGATGTTGTAAATATGATCTAAAACATCCTGATATTCATCTCTGACTGGCTCTGTATACCTTTCTCCTTGAGAAGGGTCCAACGGTACTATGACTCTCAAGCCTTTTCCTTCAAAAGTCATCTGTCTATTCTTAAGGTTGATTACTGTATAATTGTCTATTGCCCATTCAATTCCTAGGAAGGCTGGATAGGGGTTTCTATCATCAATTATTTCAATGACTTCAAAATATGCTAAGGTACTGACTCCATCAATATCCATTGGTACACTAGGGAATCTTCCCAAGGGCACAATCTTCTGCTAATTGGCTAATCTCAACTGTATAGGGGACCATTCAAGCGTAGGTTTTCCCATTTGTTCCCATGTCTGCTTAGTTAGGACATTCACTTCTGATCCCAGGTCTAAAATGATATCAGTCATGTCATAATATCCTATATGAGCATGCAATCTCATTTCTCTTCCAGTCCTTCTAACTCTATTAACAGTTTTTCCTTTATCAGAGCTTCGATGAGGTTCACAAGACTGAATAACTTTCTGTAACTCATTCAAAGCATTCTAATTTCTTAATAGCTTCATACAACTCTGTAAAAATGATGTCAGTGTACTTACTTGATCCGGCAAAGCTTCTTGAAACTATAACTGCTATTGATGTTGTTGTGTAGTTGCTACTGATGTTCTCGGACCAGCAAAGTCTTTTTTAGCTTCCATAAATTTTCCTTTTTCTCTTCCAATATTGAAGGCTGGGATTTTCTCTAGGGTCTTATAGACCCAAGCCTCGTTAGGCTGGTTCCCCTTATTTTGCACTTGCGTCATAGTTCCACTCCTTATAACAACGTTAATGGCTGGGACAGGTCTTTTCTCTACAGCAATCATCTGAAGATTCTAAGTAGGAGTGCCATTTCTTTCTTGTATCTTGGCTATCAACTGTGGGCATTGCTCAATCACATGATTGACTTCTCTACAATATCAACATGTCGAAGTTGGGTTCTGACAGTCTCTAGCTACATGTCTTTCCTGATTGCAGTTATAGAAAATAACCTGGCCTCGTCCTCTTCCAGGCGTACCACCACAACCATGACCTCTAAAATTCCCATGACTTGGTGTACCACCACGGTAACCATATCCATCATTTCCTTGTGCATCGGGTTGTACCCTATAAGCATCATAGGTTCTCTCTCTTATGAGGTCAAAGCTGCAACATTTGTCTTCATTGTGTCCAACTGACTTATAGAAATTGCAGTTAGGATTCTTAGGTACTTGAACATATCTCTGCAACAGATAGAAATATTCAGGTCGATGCTGACCAGTTGTTCTACAGATCTTAGAATATAGGACATTAGGGTTAAACGGGTTCGGTGCACCAGTATTCAAATAATTTCTTAATGCAGGACACTGTTCTTTATCGTGACCTTCTATCTTACATCATGTACACCAAACCTCTTCGCGAGTAGCGTTCCCTTTTCTCATGTTGCAAAGCTCCAAATCTGTTTCTGCTAACTGTGCCTGTATCTGGGCTATTCCAGAGTTGTCTCCAATAGGAGTTGTTTCAAGTTTCATAGCAATTTCCAATGCCTCTTGCTGATCAGCAACCTTCTATTGCATAAGTGGAGTCCTGATATGAGGCAATAGTGCTGCAATGAACCATTATTTATGCTATTCTGGTCCAATAGTGAAGCTAACTTGGTCCAACAGAACCTTGAACCTCTGATTAAAGTCCCAAACTGATTCACCTCACTTCTGCTGAATTTATTTCAGTTCAGTTATACACTGTGACTCTGATTTAGGCTTCTTGAATTCTTTGATCATTGATTTTTTAATATCAGCCAAGATATAGTTCTGAGTACTGGAAAACTTCATAAACCAGGTCAAATATCGGTCTCTGAAAGAGGTGACCAGCTACGTTGTTCTTGTATTTTGATCCATAATATTCTTAGCAGTCCAAACAGCTTCGCATAAGAACCAAAACTGCTCCGGATCCTCTGATCCAGTTCCTTTAAAAATTGGGAGCTTGATATCATCATTCATATGGGCCATTGTGAATTGAGGGGGAGGAGGAGGGATGGTAACAGGAGGAAGGGAACTTACTGAGGTATACTGACCTGCGACAGGACTACTTAGGCTAAGGTTACTTTCAAACTGTGAAGGGTTCTCAGGGATAACAGATCTTCTCTATGGAGTTATAGGAGGGTTTCTAGAAAAAGGGGTTTCTTCAGATTCTTTAGGACTTAATGAGGTATAATCGGCATTCTGGCCTAGGGTATAGGATCCAAGAGTTCTCTTGTATCTTTTACCATTGCGAAGCAAACCACTTTGCTCGTCGAAGTCACTTTTGCTTCCAAACATAGGTTAGTAGCAATAAATCTAGCAATCTGATTGGATAATCAATATGCCTTTCTCAACCAAGAGCATTTTAATTTTTAGACTTAATGAATTCATGTACTTATCCTGTTGGCGTAGGGTCCCGCAGCTATAGAAGAAGCTACTATTTTGACGGTGTTGAGGCCTGGAAATTCGCAGGCGGCAATAGTAAGAGATTCTCCCCAATCAACGTTCCCAACTAGCCCGTTGACTGTTTGGAATAGGGAATCCATCCGGTTTGCGGTCTGGCTACCGTAGGTCAAGAAACAAAACTAAGGTTTTACTGGTTGCGGCCCAGCCCACCGATTTTTTGTATTTTGACTTAAAGAAATGATATGCAAGTTCCTAACTAAATGCAGGGGCGATCAAGATGCAGGGAGCGGTCACAAAGTGATGCGCAGGTTCTTACCTCTCGTCTTTTGCTCGTGAGCAACCAAACCAGATACAAAAAGAAATATACTAACTATATAAACTATCCCTAGGGAGCAAGATTTATCATTTCGAATGAGCAATACATTTTCACATACATTAAAAGGAAACACAGATAGCTGATACTTCTTCCAAAGTACATGAACGCTTACAGATATTTAAATAACCAGATAGCCGATCATTTTATAACAACATTTATTGCACACAGTGAAAAAATATCCCAGAAACATACTAAAGAACATTTAACTAGAACATAGGTTTAGACCATTAAATACTCTTATAGTAAATGAAACCCAGCTGAAAATGAAATAGTTCCTCTTCAACATTATTCATTGAGTTGCATTGATACATTCCACTTTACACTCTCTCCGATAGACAAAATTGCAGTTTCCTTTGCAAAATGAAGTAGTTCCTCTTACAAGCAAACATGTCCAAAATTTTCCAGGGGAAAAAGCCCTTTCCAAGTGCCTCGTCCCTCTATTTAAACTATAATCACAGAGCGTTTTGTTTTCTAGACGCATGGTCTTTCGGTTTCTCAAACTCTTCACATTCCGATCTTTTGTCATTATGTGATCATGACAACTGGGTAACTGATCCGTTTCTGGGATCACACCTTTACAGCTCAGGACTTCGTCTTCCATTTGCCTCTTTTCAGCCATACCTCTACCAAATGAGTTAGTCTTTCTTCTCGTCATGGCAGATTGACCGGTCACCTGGAAATTTCCTGCATTCAAATTAAGAGCATGATTCAAACGACAAATATCATCAATTAACCAATCCACAAAGGAAATGGCCGAGCGAACCACATACGGGCCTGGCAATATTCTATGGTCGCCGGAGGGAAAAACAAGTTGGCAGTTAGAGAGAAGTGAGTTCGGGAGCCTGGGGAAACAGCCAGCCACAATGTTGGGTGAAGATTAAGTCGCAGCCAAGCGACACGCGGGCGGGGGGTGTCATGAGTCGGACGTCGGACGGTTTTAGCTTCGGAAGCCAGAAGATTTTAGCATCCGCAACGGCAGAGGGGAAGAGCTAGAGGGCACACGGAATGGATGGGAAACTAAGTCGGACGTTGGAAGAGACTCAGATCGGACGCTGGCTATCTCTTCCCGGCCGCAACGGCGGGCGAACAGAAGCTACGGACAAGCGATTTACAGTTAACATACATCGGGCGTCGGACGGTTTAGGAAATCGGACGAAAGAAAAGTCTAGGAGCCGCAACGGTGGAAGGGTTGAAACTTTGCAGCCCCCGATCCAGCAGAAGAGGCCCGATTTATAGAAAAACTCGAGGATTCAAACCGCTTTAAGGCTCAGGCACAGCTAGGTTCCCTCCTTCATAGAAAGGAAACTCAAAAGGACAAAGTTTTTCCTTCTCTTCGGCCAGTAAAATAGACACTCATGACTCAGACCAAAAAGAACGAGGCACATATAAACCTGCAGACATCTATTTTCAAAGTGCAACGAAAAAGATATGCTAGAGAGGATCAAGCTTTTAACAATCACCAAGAAAAAAATTGATGAGGAGGGGCCCAGAGTTTAAGTAAAAAATTTAAAATCGGGGAGAAAAAGTTGCGGGAGCAACAACTGGCAATTCCCTGGTGAACCTAGATCTCTGGGTGATTTCTCTTCGAACAACAGACTGTTCCACAAAAACACATCCATTGAACTCTTCCAGCTATACATATTTCTCGATAACAGAAGTGTGTACCTTAATCATTGATGCTAGTCCAATGTGGGAAGTGGAAACCAAGACTTTCAAGTTCGGATAACTCTGCTGAGGCCAAAAATGACTTCATTATTAATTCACTTTCAGGTGGCTGACAGCATTTGACACCACAGGATTGTAGCAGGTGATGAGCAGAAATGTTCATTTGTTCCTCATCCCCACGCCATTTTAGCAGCTTTTGTGCTTTTGGACTTTTGTCCCCTTTCATATGAATCTTAATGCGTGCCTTTCTTACTGAATTTAAATTCAGGATCCTCTATCCCATAGTGCCCTTTTGTGTGAGTGGTGTGCTTAATGTTTCAGCTCACGGGCGGAGAGGATACTTCGGCAATTTAGTACTTATGATTCAGCTTTTGCTTTGATGCATGGTGTCTTCATAGGAATTCTAACTCTCATCAGCCTTTTGGAATTTGTTTCCTAGCATGGGATCATTTATATTTAACACTCTGTTCATCTTGCTCTTCTCCATGGGTCCCCTGTTATCGCCCCTTATATTTTTAAGTGTAAACTGGACGAAGCCTCAACATAGTATTCTAGACTCTTTGGATCTGGTTTATCTTGTAGGGATTTAAACAGGACTTCAATACACATAGAGATTTCGAGAAAACTATTATACTGGAAGAAATTCACATAGCAACGCACAGTCTAACTACTCAGAAAGTCTACCATTCCCAGATATTTTGGTGTCCCCCAACTAACCACGAGTTACGCCCCTTTATTGAAACCAAAATACTTAAATTAAACCAAAATAAATCATGACTCAAAAGGTAAACAAACAGCTTATTTATGTACAAAAAACAGAAAAACTCAAAGAAACTTCAAGAAAAGTAAGGCTTGAGAACCAAACCGTTAACTGGCAAGTTCTCTTCCCATCCCTGTAAATCTTGTAGCATAAAAGTAGCAGGGCCAAGTTTTGCTGTGATTTGAAACGGGCCTACCCACAACTGTTGGAATTTGGTATGCTTTCCTTTTTCATCGTGGGGGTGGTCCCACTTAAGGACTAAGTCTCCCACTTCAAAGTCCTTTTTCCCAGCTTTATGTTTGTCAAACCATCTTTTGACTACCTCCTGCTGTTGTTTAAAACGTTCTCTAGCCTTGGATCTAGCCTCTTCTGCTTTTAGGAGATTATATATTCTTATTTGCAGAACCTCATCATCCGACCCCCTAGACTCTTGAGCTAGTATGGAATATGGTAGCATAATATTGGGAGGCAGGATGGCTTCCTTTCCGTACACAAAGGTATAGGGTGACACTCCTAATGCAGACTTGGGGGTAACTCTGTCAGCCCACAGGGCGTTTGGCAAGGCTGAGTTCCAACTTCGCTGGTTTTCTATGAAAGTCTTCTTCAGGATTCTAACGAGGTTCTTATTGGAGGATTCAGCTAGGCCATTCCCTTGTGGATAGTAGTTAGCAGAGTAATGTAATTTTATCCCTTTCTCATGAGCAAATGCAGTCAATTTAATGGATGAAAAGTATTTAGCATTATCAAAAACTAACGAAACTGGAACTCCAAACCTGGTCATGATATGATCTTGTAAGAAGCTAATGACTTCATCTTCTTTTATCTTGCGGAATGGGATAGCCTCGACCCAGCGAGTGAAATAATCAGTTGCAGTAAGAATATACTTGTGCAGCAGGGAAGAATTTGGCTTTATTTCTCCAATGACGTCTATTCCCCATTGTTCAAAAGGCTCTGTGATCATTACCGGCTTTAGAGGTGCTGCTGCTCTAGGTTGTCTTCCACCACATCTTTGGCAAGTATCACATTTTCTGACGTGTGCATGTGCATCCCTGAAAAGTGTTGGCCAGTAGTAACTGGCTCTGAGAACCTTATGGGCTGTAGTGTCCCCTGAATAATGTCCCCCAGCCGGGCCATCGTGCAATTCAGACATTACTTTCTCAGCATCTTCTTTCTCCAAGCATCTCAGGAGGACTCCATCATAGTTTTTTCTGAACAATACGTCTTCTACGATTTGATAGGAAGCTAATTTCAGATGCAGAGCTCTTCTTTGTTTGGAACTCCAATGTTCCGGTAACACCCCTGACTGCAAGTAATGCACAAGATCTCTATACCACGACTCAGGAGCTATGAATAAAGGGCAAACATCCGTTACATGCAAATCGGCTTCATCTTTCCATGCTTGTTATTCATTGTTTGTCTTCCCAGTCATCAGTTTGCATAACCCTTGACCTTTTACTATGGTAGCTAGATTGAATTCAAGATCGTATTCTTGAAGCACTGTTACCTAGTTGCCCCTTCTTTCTCCTAAGTCTTTTTGAATGAGAAGGGATCTTACAGCTGGGTAAGGGACTATTACATTGGTACGATTTTTTAGTATATAAGGCCTGAATTGCTTTACTGCCTTAAATACTGCGTATGCCTGCTTATCAATGGCTGGGTAGTTTAATTAATTCCCTTGTAGCCCAGTGCTCATAAAAGTGATTGGGAATTCATCACCCCCTTCTTCCTTTTGCGTGAGTACAGCTGCTAATGAATCATTATACGCAAATGTATACAAAATAAAGTCCTTGTCAAATTCTGGACTTTTAAGAGAGGGCGCATGTGCAACAACCGTCTTGATTTTACTGAAAGCATTCTTTTCAGTCTCAGTCCACTTAAACTGTGCATTTTGCTTGACCATCTGCTGTAATGGTTTAACAGTCTGGGAAAAATCAGGCACAAACCTACGCACAAAGTTTATTGTCCCCATGAAAGATTGCATTCCTTTTTTGTTATGGGGCATGGGGATTTGTTCAATGGCTTTGATTCTTTCTGGGTCTATAGATATACCTCTCTTTGAAACTATATGCCCCAGTAACTTGCCTTTGGAGACTGCGAATACGCATTTCTTAGGATTGAGGGAAATGCCATACTTCCGACAGCGCTCGAAAATTTGCTTGAGGTGGAACGCATGCTCCCCTCTTTTCTTCGAAAATATTGTGATATCATCAAGATAGACCACTACACTTCGTCCAATCAGTCTGCGGAAAGCTATGTCCATAGCTCTCTGAAATCTCGCGCCAGCATTAATCAGTCCAAAAGGCATTCTTCTATATGTGAAAGTTCCCCATTTAGTTCTGAATGTTGTCTTCAACCTATCTTCCTCGGCCACTAACACTTGGTTGTAACCATAGAATCCGTCTAATAATGAAAACAATTCAGAACCAGAAACCATCTGCAACAATTGCTCCATGGGATGCACCGAATAGTTTTCTTTGTCTGAGGCGCAGTTTAAGTTTCTGAAGTCCACGCACAGTCTGATTTCTCCCAACTTTTTTCTAACCGGCACCAAATTTGACACCCATTCTGAATGCTGAACTTTAAAAATAATCCTAGCATCCAGTAATTTTTTTACCTCACTTTGAATCAGTGGCTCCAACTTTGGGTGCATCCTCCTTAACGGCTACTGATATGGCTTGGCGCCTGCCTTAATAGGGATGACATGCTTGATAATGTTGGTGTCATAGGTCTTTAAATCTGCGTACGTCCATGCAAAAATATCTTTGTATTGTTTAAACAGACTGAGGAACCCGTCTCTTTCTGCCGGTGAACAACATTTGCCGAGATTCACGAATTTGGGATCTGTTTCAATTCCTAAGTTTATTAGCTCGAACTGTAGCGTTGAGCTGTGTGTCTTTACATTAGCAGGTCTCCTAAATTTTTCGTTCAAGTCAAACATCTTCTCTAGTGTTCTGACCCCTTTCGGAATGAAATTGTCATATTTCATTTTAGCCTGATGTTCATCATCGTCGATAATGGCCCCTTTAAAGGCCTCGTCATTGGTCAAGCATTCGATTATTTGCTGATCATCGTCAAATACTCGCAAGTTGGTAATCATGTCAGGTACAGATGGCCTGAAAAGTAGTTCAATAGAGCATTTGTTATTAGTGGGAACCAACCTGGTAGCTGATGTAGCTAGAAGATCAGCAGCTGCATTTTTTATTCTTGGGATTGAAATAATGTTAAATGTATGAAAACATTTAAGCAACTCCCATACCTCATTTTGGTAAGCTTTCAAATGAGGGGAAACACAATGTATTTGATTTCTTATTTGCTTTACAACTATTTCCGAGTCCCCAAAAAATTTTAAATTACTAACCTGTAGCTTTATTGCTTTCTTGAGTCCCTGCAGCAGTGCTTCATATTCAGCCATATTGTTAGTACATTCGAACTCTAATCTACAGGATAGGAAGTGCTTTTTTTTTGTGGATCAATGAGGACACAGCCGGCCCCTGACCCTTCTAACGTTTTTGAGCCATCAAAAAACAAAGTCCAAAACACATTATCTACGGAAACAGAATCTACTCCTACTGCTAAATCTACTATTTTACAGTCAAACTCATCAGCCTGAGAAAAACGAAGGAGGTCAGGCTGAGTGTCAGATGTGTTGCTGGCCTCTTTCGCTTGATAATTCCCTGGTTCTAGTTCGAGAAAGTAGTTTCCCAATACAGTTTTGACTGGTATATTCTTCTCATTCAATTGAGTGACATTGTACTTCATGTGAGGTTCTCTCAAAACCTTGATCTGATTAGGACTCCCTTTGTGTGGCAACCAAAGATGTGACCAATCTCTGGCGAAATACCCATTTAATTTGGCTAACCAATCTCTGCTCAGGACCAGGCCGTAAGCATCTGGTATGTCAGCCACTACGATGTTAATAGCTTGGCATATTTTGTCATTGGATGCCAGATGGATCAGGACGTCTTCCATTTCACCAATTACCTTAACGTCCGTCCTATCCAATTGCACCACCCTCCATGTGGATGGCTTAGGCTGTCCGTTTATTTTCTTACATACTGATATGGGCATGACATTAATTGACGCCCCTGAGTCCACTAGGCAATTGCGCACGTTATGATTGAAAATTTCAAATGTCAGGAGGAAAGGTGGATGCTTGGTTTTAGACTTACCTCCGACGCTAGCTTCTCCAATCTCTTCTTCGTCCCGAGGCTGATTGTCGGCGGGAAGCTTTTCTTCTGACGTTTCAAGTGCCTTTAATAAATTTTCTTTCTGTTGAGGTACTTTGCACATTTCAAACAGCAGGATGTTTTCCTTTATCTTCTTTAGATCTTCAACAATGTCATATTTGATTAGTTTTCTAGTGGACTGAGATTTATCAGCACTCACATTCTCTTCGTTTCGCTTAGGCAGCGTTCTATTTTGCTTCAGATCCTGGCTGGTAATGGTAAATTATGGAATCTGATCAGCCAATGATTTGTCTTGAAATTTCTTTTTTTATATTTCTTTGCAGCCTTCGAATCTTTGGGAGCAGAAGACTGTCATCACTAACCACACCATTGCTTCTAGTTGTTACGTTAGCTTCCCTGATGTCCCTGTGTCCTTGAGTATTTTCCTCTTCTGCATCTAATAAGGAGACAGAATTCCATAATGCCATGGTCTCTTCTTCCTGTTCTTTTGTAGAAACAGAAGCAGCACTTTCTTTCTTTTCATCCTCATCCTCTTCCGTTAATCTCGAATCCAACATCTGATTCATGACTAATGTCATCGAATTTATCCATTGTGGACAGTTCTTTTCGGAATGAGGTTGTTGATGGAAAGTACAGAAATTTTCCATCCCTATCTCAGTCAGATTCATGGATGCATCTTTTTGAGGAGGAGGTTGGGGCTGATTGCTGTCCTCTTTTTTCTTATAATATGGCATGAAGAACTTCTGTGCTTCTTTTTCCTTTTCTAAGTCTATGATCTTATTGGATATATTTTGCATAATTTTATCCATGCTTTCATAATCTGGTGTCCTTTCTTCTTTAGGTTTAGTGAACAATAAGGTTTTTCTGCCCGCACCCTTCTCTCCTGATTGCTCTGGATAGTCTTCAATGCTTTCTCTTTCTACTTCCACCACTTCTTCCTCTTCATAGGTTTCTGTCAAAGTAAGCTTGGCCCTACCCTTCGCAAACATGGCCAAGTTAGGGCCCAATGCTGACGTATAGTATTCAATCAGTACTTTGTCTGAAGGCTTATCTGTTTCAGAGAAATTTTTAAGATATGTTGCAAACCTTTGTGTGAAACTGTGCACTTTTTCCCTTTTTTCTTTCTTTAATGCATACAGTCCTTTCATGGGGGCAGCGTGGGTCTTTTGTGTTGTGTACTTGCTCCTAAACATTCTTTCAAAGGTATCCCAGTCTGGGATAGATTTGGAGGGCAATCCAAAATACCAAGAGGCCGCAGCTCCTTTGAGGGTATGCGGGAAAAGTCTACAAACCACATCTTCATGTTCCCCTGCCCTTAATCCTTCTATAGCCAAATAAAAAATCTGTAGATGATCATCTACTAAGATCTTCTCATTAGGGCCAAATTTGGGCAATAGCTTCTCAAAGGCTTGAGGTAGATCATGTAGAGGTGGGGTGAGATTCAGGGGTGATCTGGCTCTCCATGCCGGTGGTGGTGGATTTGGTGGTGGGGGTGGAGGTAGGTTTGCGTTAATGCCGGCCATGAGTAAAGGTGGTGACTGTGGAGGTGAACTGACAGGGGTATGAACAGGAGAAATGTAAGGGGTCTCCGGGCCTTCTTGATTCAGAGGCAGCTCAAATTCTTGCAAAGCAGTTTCTACAAGTTCTTCCCAGTCTCCAACCAATACCGAATCTTCTACTATGGGACGGTCTTTCTTCTTGTATTCTCTTCTAGGTAATTAGTGAATAATTGGAAACCCTCCAATTTTATTTATATAAGCATGGGCGTGTCTCCTCAGATTGTTTACAATCTCGTTGCGAACAAGAAATAAATGTTCTCTGTTGTCTTCTTCCGGAATTGGATTACGCGGTCCACTACTTTCAGAACTGTAACCAGTGGAATAATCTCGGGAAAACGGGTTTCCCCGGCCAGCCATGCACTGGCGGCCCTCCTTCTAGCGGCAAAACTGTTGATGCCTGGAAATTAGCAGGAGACAACAGTAAGGGATTCTCCCAAATTGACGTTCCCAACTAGCTCGTTGACTATTTGGAATAGGGAATCCGTCCAGTTTGAGGTCCGGCTACCGTAGGTCAAGAAACAAAACTAAGGTTTTACCGGTTGCGGCCCGGCCCACCGAGTTTTTGTATTTTGACTTAAAGAAATGATATGCAAGTGCCTAACTAAATGTAGGGGCGATCAAGATGCAGGGAGCGGTCACAAAGTGATGCGCAGGTTCTTACCTCTCGTCTTTTGCTCGCGAGCAACCAAACCAGATACAAAAAGAAATAAACTAACTATCTAAACTATCCCTAGGGAGCAATATTTATCATTTCAAATGAGCAATACATTTTCACATACATTAAAAAGAAACACAGATAGCTGATACTTCTTCCAAAGTACATGAACGCTTACAGATATTTAAATAACCAGATAGCCGATCATTTTATAACAACATTTATTGCTCACAGTGAAAAAATATCCCAGAAACATACTGAAGAACATTTAACCAGAACATAGGTTCAGAACATTAAATACTCTTACAGTAAATGAAACCCAGCTAAAAAGGAAATAGTTCCTCTTCAACATTATTCATTGAGTTGCATTGATACATTCCACTTTACACTCTCTCCGATAGACAAAATTGCAGTTTCCTTTGCAAAACGAAGTAGTTCCTCTTACAAGCAAACATGTCCAAAATTTTCCAGGGGAAAAATCCCTTTCTAAGTGCCTAGTCCCTCTATTTAAATTATAATCACAGAGAGTTTTGTTTTCTAGACGCATGGTCTTTCGGTTTCTCAAACTCTTCACATTCCGATCTTTTGTCATTATGTGATCATTACAACTGGGTAACTAATCCGTTTCTGGGATCACGCCTTTACAGCTTAGGACTTCATCTTCCATTTGCCTCTTTTCAGTCATACCTCTACCAAATGAGTTAGTCTTTCTTCTCGTCATGGCAGATTGACCGGTCACCTGGAAATTGCTTGCATTCAAATTAAGAGCATGATTCAAACGACAAATATCATCAATTAACCAATCCACAAGGAAATGGCCGAGCGAACCACATACGGGCCTGGCAATATTCTATGGTCGCCGGAGGGAAAAACAAGTCAGCAGTTAGAGAGAAGCGAGTTCGGGAGCCTGGGGAAATAGTCAGCCGCAATGTCAGGTGAAGATTAAGTCACAGCCAAGTGAAACGCGGGCGGGGGGTGTCATGAGTCGGACGTCGGACGGTTTTAGCTTCGGAAGCCAGAAGATTTTAGCAGCTGCAACGGTGGAGGGGAAGAGATAGAGGGCACGTGGAACAGATGGGAAACTAAGTCAGACGTCGGAAGAGACTCAGATCAGACGCTGGCTATCTCTTCCCGGCCGCAACGGCGAGCGAACAGAAGCTACGGACAAGCGATTTACAGGTAACATACATCGGGCATCAGACGGTTTAGGAAATCGGACGAAAGAAAAGTCCAGGAGCTGCAACGGCGGAAGGGTTGAAACTTCGTAGCCCCCGATCCAGCAGAAGAGGCCCAATTTATAGAAAAACTCAAGGATTCAAACCGCTTTAAGGCTCAGGCACAGCTAGGTTCGCTACTTCATAGAAAGGCAACTCAAAAGGACAATTTTTTTCCTTCTCTTCGGCCAGTAAAACAGACACTCATGACTCAGACCAAAAAGAACGAGGCACATATAAACCTGCGGACATCTATTTTCAAAGTGCAACGAAAAATATATGCCAGAGAGGATCAAGCTTTTAACAATCACCAAGCAAAAAATTGATGAGGAAGGGCCCAGAGTTTAAGTAAAAAAATTAAAATCGGGGAGAAAAAGTTGCGGGAGCAACAGACGGATAGACAGTTTTGGCGGAGATATAAGAGGTAGAGCTACGACACTATAGCAGGTTTCCAGCTACAGAGCAGAGCCGTAACCCATGACGTAGAAGGTAGAGAAGTCAAGGAAGACGACGGTACCTCAGCGGCCGAGAAGAGAGAGCTCACCCACTGCATTGAAGGCAGCGACAGAAGACAAGAGGGCTCAGCTACCCTCATAAAGGAAAAGGAGCAACGAGGCCGAGGCATTGAATATGAAGGAAAAAAGGGAAGCAGCGCTGGTACCCATGGTCAGCGCTGGGAAGCATGGAAGACTGCAGGAAGCTATGGTGAAGGGAAGCGGTGCATAGTACCCATGATCAACGCCGGGAAGCATGGAAGACCGCAGAGAGATGTGGTGTGACGGATAGAGGCTACTTCAAAGTACAGATACGCCGACTGTCACTAGTTAGGGTTTGGGTTACTGTTGGGACAGGCCCACAGTGTTGTAATGGCGAGACCTTCGGCCTGCCTATAAAGGGATATATTTTGTACTGTAAAAGGGTTGTTTAGTGGGTCGGTTGGTTGGTTCGTCTGTTGTTAGTTGTTTTTGTAGACTAATAGACAATTGTAGAAGCCAAGCTCTAGTTTTGTTATTAGCTGTAGTATCTTACTGTAACTAGTAGCTGGCTCATTGAGCATTCATGTAACGATCCACAGGGATCGACTGAGAGGGAAGAGTATATTGTAAGAGGTGCAATATAGAGATAGAAAAGATATCTAAGAGAGAAGATCTTAAGCTGCATATGCGGTGTAGCAGAACTGTGCTTATCTTCCCCTGAGCTATAATAGAAACACATTTCTGTGGACGTAACTTCCATCCTGGAGGTGAACCCCATTAAAATCATGCGTTATGTGATTTATTTCTGTGTTGTGTTTATTTGATGCATCTGTCAGTTATTTTATGAGCCTTGCTTACAGTATGTATGTATGCATTGTTCAGTTCACAGTAATATAAAAGGATAGACATAAGTTGAAATCATTGACATGTTGTATGCGGGTTCAGTTATGCTTTGCTTGAAACAGTCACTAGTCGCGGTGTTGAACAGCCTATTATTTTGAGTCTTGCAAGTCGACATGAACAACACTAAGTGTGTTGAGATGTGGGGTTAGGGTATCGTAGGGAGGCGATATCGCACCGACAGAGGAGTTGCAGTGCGCGATACCATAGGTTAAGGACTTAGTGTTGGGAGGAAGTTACGTGTCGCCTGGTGCACAGCGACGCGGTAAGGATGGGGTCACCACGAGTTGGTGGAAGTTGTACGACGTAGAAAGGGACCGCACGCCGGATAGAGAGAGATATTGCAGTGAGAAGGGCTGCGAGACACTATGATCGCGCGACGCAAGCAGAGGGTCGTGCGACACATAGAGAGACAGGCCCTGCGACTAGGAGAGTTGTTAGTCGCAAGTAGGATGCCACAGAACCTAGTCCAAGACGCTTGAGTCCTTGGCCAACCCATTAGAATCACGTCGGGTGAGACTTTAGGCCGCTTTGCAGTCTGTCACCGAAAGGGCCAGTGAGCTAGGGGTGTTGTTGGTTAAATACAGTAAACTTGGGTATGCCCATGATAGCCAACATACCCCTTGGTCCTTTGAAAAACTGTCTTTCTGCTTCACTTAAAGAAGTATGTGTGTCGATGGCAAACTCCGTCACAAATGCTTCAAGGGTTCGCATTGTCCAGAAGTCAACAACTCTTGATACCACATTTTTCGTACTTTTCAACAGCTTAATTCTTTCTGGGGTCCAGTCAGGAGACTGATCTTCTTTGAAGTTTATCTTTCTTTCTATCAACCTGGATAACCACTAGTGCAATTCTATGTGGATACTAGCAAAGAAAATTTCATAAATATCAGTAAAAATGTACCTTTGCAAGAAGTCATCTGAGCTATGATGAGGGTCCTTATTCTCTTGTTCAGCAAATTTCAGATAAGTATCTCCAACCCAGTCACTGATTTCTTTTACTGAAGGCCTCCAAAACATATCCCCCTAGGTACGACGTAGATCCCTCTTGAAGTAGATACTGGTTCAACCGGCAATGGAACCAATTTGTTGGGCTAAGGGTAGACCCGGGTTCTTATGCTTTTATCTTTGCACCAACAAACAGACCCACAGTGTTGGCCCTTTTGGCAACAACCTGCGAACAGGTTGCAGTCTCACCCGAAATAGCTACGGGGTGCCGTAGAATCAAGTTTCTACAGGTGAAAGAGGGATATTACTGTACCTTTACCCTTAACAAAGAATAATTATGCAATACAGAGCTCCGACATTCACTTAAATAGCTTCGCAGTTTAGATAAAAATACAGTTTCTTGCTTAACCCTTAACTGGGAATTCACAATGAAGTTAGTACTTAGCAATATATCTTACTTATCATTCACCTACTTATCAAATGCATAAGAACATAACAGGAACAAAAGTAAAAAGAACCACCACAACACAATATGTACATGGTTCACCCCCAGTGTAGGGGCTATGTCCATAGAACTGCGTTTATGTTCAACACTTTACAAAACAACAGTTTTGATCTGCGCACTCAACTACAGATCTTTTCAACAACCCAAAACTACGCACTTAGTTGAAGAACCTTTCTTCCAAAACCCTCTGTGCACTCAGCTATAGAGGTCATCCATGCACTCATCTGGGACTTAACCTTAAAACCAAAAATAGACCTTAGCTTCTTCGCATCACATCATATCATAACAAAAATCATCTCTTTGAATCCTTTACATAAGTGCCTATTTATACAAGTGCACTATTACAATACCATGGGCTTAAACGATGGGCTTAAAAACCATGGGCTTAAACCTTGGTTTATTTACAAAAAGAGGGGCTTCGAACCAACCTCGAAACCCCTAAGACTATTTTGGACTACAACTCCGCTTACAAGCTTCGCACCAAAACCACAGAGTTGCCAAAATTAGGGAACTTCAAGGTCCGAGCCCCAACAACTAGGAGCGCCAGTAGCTTAGTATCCTTGCTTTTCCCTGATATATGTGTCTGAGGGTCCTTACCGTTCTTGGACAGTCCAGTGATGCGTTGTATCAAGTTGACATTCAGATCAATCCTATTACCCAGCCAGAGATAACCTCCATGTACATAGGAAAGTAGCACACGCACCACGGCATTAACCTCTGCACCTCGTCCAAAATGAGGTATTTTCAACAAATTGACCAAGCCTGACTGCTCAAGAATCTGGACATGTTCCATAGGAACAAACTCATCTACGCCGGTCCTCGGGTTCCTCTGAACCATAAGATACTGATCCAGCTGAAACTGAGGATATGTCTTACTGTCTCCAAGGTTGTACTCTATAAATTTGAGAGCAGGGACATATCCAAAAATTTCTTCATCTTCCTTTACGCGAGGATCAATCGACGGTAGCGGAATAGGAAACTTAGCACCATTGGGAATGGTTACCTCTGGTGCATCCTTGACTCATGGAAAAATGTATACTGTTGCCATATGAACTTCTTCTTCGTGCTCTGAGCTAGACTCTTCTACTATCTGAGCTTGAGTCCTCGTCCTTGGCATCTGCTTGACCTGTGTTGCACCTAGTTTCACAATCCTGGGCGGCGTCGTCATAGTAAAGTTAAGGCCACCATGCTTGAATCATCACATGACGTATTCTAAAGGTTCCTTCTCGGACATAAACCACCTGGTGTGATACTCTAGACTGGCAATGGCTGCGAAAATGCAGAAACCATCACTCTATAACTAGAGGATCTCTGCACAGGGAAAACTCTACAAATTACTCTATAACTCTCATAAATCTCAAAAGTAACCCTTCTGTTTGAATGATCTGTGTATTTGTAATGAAGGCGGTAATCTCTGAAGCAACGGTCACTTAGGCTGGACTCGTTCGCAGCATTTATTGCATGGAAAAGATAACAGCCCGCACTTCGCTCCTCATTAATTGTTGAGAACCCATTCAAATTTCCCTCAAAAATTGTGCGCAAGCGGCGGTCTCGACCAATATTTACCAAATCTAGGACAATGTATACCTGTCATATCTTCATTAATTGCTTGTCAGAAGGCAAAGTGACTGGCCCTCTTTCCCTTTCAAAATCATCTTTGTAGCAAGGGGAACATCGCCTCACTACGACGTCACACCGCATTGTCCTAGACCAAAAATTCATCATGAAAATCCGCAATGTTCAAAACTCTGTAATCGTCCTATGACTTGCGCAAAATAAACTTTCCTGCTATGATTCTTCCTACTTAGAACTTTTTCACTTGGTGTAGACTAGTTATGGGTGCGATGCCTCCTTTCAACTACACTGGACATCTGCACCACTTAGTTCTCTGAATTAGGGCTGGGAGGTGGAGTGGCTATCACTATAAATCTTAAGCCTACTTCCATTAATCAAAGTAGGAACAAGTTCCCTGTTCAGTTTACTAAGCCGAACGGCACCTCCTTCTATGACTTGCTAAATCTGATATGGCCCCAATCAATGTGTCTTGAACTTCCCAAGAAACTTAACAAACTTGCTGTCATAAAGGAGCACTAGGTCTCCTGTCTGAAAAATATTGCTCTTGACGTGCCTATAATGCCAAGTTTTTTCTCGTGCCTTCTGTACTTTTTGATGAAATCTTGCGATGAATCTATCTTCTTCTAAGGGAAGCAGCTGTGCTAATCTTTCATTCATCATATCTGTATCAGCCATCTTAGTAATTTGAGCAATTCTGAAACTGGGAATAATATATTCCACAGGCATAACATCCTCTTGTCCATACACCAAGATGAAAGGTGTGTGTCCTATAATTTTCTTGCATGTAGTCCTATAAGCCCATAACACAGCATTAACCCTGAGGTCCCAATCATCTCTTTGGGTGTTACAGATCTTAGTAAGAGCATTTTATAGAATCTTTTTAAAATCCTCCACCGTACCATTATCTTGTGGGTGGTAGGGAGTGCTATTATGGTGCTGTATCTGAAATTCCTCCGTCAAGGCCTCGATAGTGCGATTCAAAAAGTGTGTGCCTTGATCACTCATCAAAATTGCTGGACATCCAAATATACTTATGATGTTTTCAAAAATGAACTGTGCAGCTATAGCAGCATCACAATTCCTTACTGCTTTGGCCTCTTCCCACCTGGTGAGGTATTATGTTCCTGTGATGATGTATCTCACACCAGTTTGTTTCCCTGGTGGGTTGATATGACCCAAGAAATATATAGGCCACTTTTCAAATGCCCTCAACGTAATCTATGGTCACAGCGGCATTTCATCTCTCCTCGAAGGTTTTCCTACCCTCTGGCAGATATCGCTGCATCTACAAAACTCCTTAGTGCCTTTGTGCAAAGTAGGCCACCATAATCCTGCAGCTAGAATTTTTTCAGCAATCGGCTTTCCTGCGAAATGACTTCCTGCGGTACCTGAATGTGCTTCTTTGATAATGGACTCTTTCTCATGCGGCATAACACATCTGCGCAGGACTTCATATGGACCTAACTTATATAAATGTCCTGTGATCAAAGTGAAATCTGCTACTTTAACAACTAACTATTTCTTTTGTTGCTTAGTAAACTCAACCGATGCCCACCCTATAGTGAGAAAGTGAATAATATCTGCATAGTACTCATCTGCGATCTGGATAGAGAACAATTGCGCATCTGGTAGATTATCCTCTAAATTACTTGGTTATTCTCCTGAGTCTATCCATGACAGATGATTAGGTCCTACATTCAATCTTCCTGGTTTGACAATAATTTCAAAATATACTTCTGAAATAGGAGTAACCATCTGTATATCCTTCCCCCTAACACTGGCTTATTGACTAAATACTTTAAAGCGGAATGTTCAGTGAACATCTTGAATGGGGCACCCAACAGGTAGTGCCTAAAATTATGGAGAGCATACACCATAGATAATCCTTCTCTTTCTGTAGTGGTGTAGTTCTTTTCTGTGGTATATAACTTTCTGCTTGAGTACGCGATAGGGTGATCAATACCCCCTTCTCCTGGCTGTGTTAAGACAATCCCCAGTGCGATGCCAGATGCATACACATGTACATGAAATGGTTTGTTCCAATCTGGAAATACTAAGATGGGTGCTGTAACATTCTTCTCTTTAAGAGTGTCTAAACTTTGCCGGCATTCCTCATTCCATAGGAATTTCACTTCTTTCTTTAACAAATTTTCCATAGGTGTTGTGATATTTGCATAGCCTTTGATGAATTTTCTATAATACCCTATATGACCAAGCACTGTCCTCAATTGCTTGACTGAGTTGGGTGTTGAAATATTTACAATGATGGCAATCTTTGCAGGATCTACCATCAAGCCTTGTATGCAAACAATATGACCCAACAAAATACCAAATGGTGCACAGAATATACATTTCTTCAAGTTAAGAGAAATCTGATATTGCCTACATTTTTCTAACATGATCCTTAAATCTCCTATATGCTTTTTGATTACTCCAAATATAGTCCAATCATCAAAATAGACTTCTAAGAATTTATGGATGTATTTTAAAGACAACAACTACTACTCTAGAAAAAATAGTTGGTGCATTTTTAAGACCAAAGGGAATTACCGTATACTGGAATGAGCCCCATTCTATCGCAAAGGTGGTCTTATGTCAATCTGCTGGATGGATTCTTATCTGGTGATAACCTGAAAATCCATCAGTGAATGAGTAGATCTCCCGTCCTCCCACATTGTCTAAAACTTCATCAGTAAAAGGTGTCGAAAATGGGTCATGAAGTGATGCGTCGTTGATTTTGCGCAAATCGACACAAATCCTGATTTATCCTTTAGTTTTATTTTCCTGCACAACCATGGGACTAACCCATTTGCTCTCTGCTACTGGCTCAATGATGCCCGCTGCTAGCTTCTTATCAATTTCATCCTTAACTTTTTCTTTATAACGAGGATTTAATCTGTATGTACATTGCTTTACTGGCCTAGCATCCTCTTTCAAAGGTATCTTCATGACTCCCAAATCTCCTACTATTCCCTTCATCTCTATAAACTTAGTGGGAAATAAGTCTTGATATTCATGTAACAAATCTGCAATGTGTCCTACCGTTTCATCATCCCAATAGTCTCCAATAGAGGCAAACTTTGGTTCTATTTCTATGCCAATATTGATCTTTTTAATCTTAATAGGCTCTGCGACAGTTGGAATCTCTAGCTTTGGTCCATCAACTTCATGAGTACCTTCTGATTCTGGAATGTTGATACTGCGAGGATTCTCATCCTCATCACCTGGCTCTTCTTTGAAGTTGTAAGACTCTAGCGCGTTTTCTAACTGGATGGCATAATCAGGCTGAGCATATACTGGTAGGGTATAGTCATCAAATATCTTAGTCTTTAGAGTCTCTAGAGCCTGATCAATGCTTGGATACTTAGATTCAAAAGTGAAAGTGAGTACAAAGTTTTCTATCATAACTGGCCATGTAATGGTTCCTCTGTGCAACTCTATCTCAGTGTACCAGTTCCTTGGGACTGTGTCTAAAGTGTGAATGAATAGGTGAACCCATTCATCCTCTGGAATGTCCAACCAATTCTGTTCACAAATCTTAATATGTGTCTTGGGGTCACTTTCTCCTATATATTTCTACTGCAAATGCTCCTTGTCATTAGAGAATCTGATCATCATCAATCTCTTAAAATCATCCCATGATGCGATATTTTATTTATGTGTATGCCACCATCTTGAAGGTGTGGCTCTTACTGCAAGGTCAATAACTACCATCCTCTGCTCATGAGGGATTTCTTTCTCAAACTGCTATAAAAATTCATTGACGTCTGCTAAGACATCAAACCACTGAATATCCTTAATCTCTGTTCCAATCCATCACAGTGACTTAGTCATAAATGCACATCTGCGAGTTGAAACTTCATAAAGTCTATTCTACCAATTTTCAAAACCAACATCCGAATCCGATGCGCATGAGCTATCGCATCGCCAACTAATATTTCCTTCTGTGGTGGGATTGATATAATCACTCTAGTTAGCAGTCATCTGATAGAGGCTCTCCATATTACGCACCTCTTCCTTTGCTTTGATAGTTTCAATGTATCGAGGACCCTAAAAAGGATCCAACGGTGCGATGACTCGAATCTGTTTATCCTCAAAGGTCATTTGTCTTTTCTTCAAATTGATAACAGCCATGTTATCAAATGCCCAATCAATACCTAATAAATCTGGATACGGTCTGCTATCGCCAATAATTTCTATGACTTCAAAATATGCAAAGCTGCGAACTCCATCAATATCAACTGGTACTTGTGGTAATCGACCCAGTGGCGATACCCTCTGCTAATTGGGTAATTGCAGATGGTTAGGTGATCTGGCTAACTTAGGGCTACCCATCTGTTCCCATTTATGCTTGGTAAGAACATTTAACTCTGGTCTTAAATCTAGGATTACCTCATCCATTTCAAACTCTCCAATTTGTGCTGTGAGTCTCATTTCTCTTCCTGTTCTTGTATGGCCCATAATATTATGAATAGCACGCTGCGTACTGCTCACGGAAGAAGACTGCTGATATTGATCTATGATGCATTGAATCTCTTCTATGGCTTTCTCATTTCTTACGAGTTTCAAGAAGCTCCACAGGAAGGATTGTACACTTCCTGTCAACTCATCCTCTTTGCACCTTCCAGATGTGGTAGCCTGCGATATCTACACAGGACTAACACCACAAGGTTTTTGCTGCGGTACACCCCTACAAGGAAATATTTGTGATATTGATAGTGTAGGGTCAGTAAATAAAGTTTTAGCTTGCTGAAATGTTTCTTTGTTCTTCTACAGGTCAAGTGGTGTAGATTTATCAGTGGCTTTACGCACCCACTTTGGACCTGTATTCTTTTCGGCATCTTACTATGTCCTACTAGTAGAAGCACCACTACGAGTCACAACATTGACTCTTGGCTCTGGTTCTTTCTGCTCAGCAGCAATAAGCTGAATATTCTGGTTTACTGCTGTCTTAGGATCCTTAATTTTTCCTATCAAGATAGGATATTCTTCTATAGTATGATCATAGGAATTGCAATACTTACATGTTGAAGTAGGGTTCTGACAATCCCTAGCATAGTGTCCTATGGATCCACAGTTGTAACAAGCAATCGGTCCATGGCCACGGCCAAAGCCTCCACCATGACCTCTTACTCTGAATCCTCCACCATGGCCATCATGAGCCGATTCATTCTATGGACCTGCTGCTGGTCCTGGTGTCTTTGACTGGACTCTGTAGAAGTCATGTTTTCTCTCTATCATGAGATCATAAGATCTGAAATTATTTTCATCATGTCCTACTAACTTCCATAAGTTATAGTCTAAATTCTTAGGGGTTTGTACATACTTCTGAAGTAAAGGGCATTCCCGTGGTTTATGTCCTCGTGTTCTACAGATTTCACACCATGGCCCTTGATTCTATATTAAGGAGTTAGGAGCCCCACTTGCTATATACTCAACAAATAATGGACAATTATCTTTGGTATGGCCATGTCCTTTACACTTTGTACACCATAATTCTTGTTCAACATCTTTCCCTTTCTTAATCTCATGTAGTTGTAAAGTGAGATTGGCTAACTGATTCTGTAAATTTGTCATACCTACACTAGTCTCAGCTAAAGGTGAAGCCTCTAGTTTCATTGCCATCTCCAATACTTCATCATGCATATGGAGTTTCTATTGCATTAGTGGAAGTCTGATATGAGGGAGCAGTGCTACGATGAACCATTCCTTATGCTACTCCGACGCAAACTCAAAACTAACTTGGTCTATAAGAGCTTTAAATTTCTGATCGAAATCCCATACTGACTCTGTGGGTAATTGTTTAATGTATTTAAGTTCTGTGATACATTGTGACTCGGACTTGGGTTTCTTAAATTCCTTAATCATTGTGGTCTTGACCTCTACAAGTGTTCTGTTATGCGCTGATGTATACTTCATATACCATGTTAAATCTCTTTCTCTAAGTGTAGTGGCCAACTGGACAAGCTTAGTATTGTCATCCTGGATCTGTTTAATGGTCCATGCAGCTTCACATAGGAACCAATGCTATTCTGGGTATTCTACCCCTGTACCCCTAAAGGTAGGTAATTTCATGTCATCCCCCATTCTGTTTCTACAAGGTGGATTCTAATTTGCTGTATTTCTACCACTTGGCGGTGTAAATGTAGGTGGTATAAATGTATTATGTACTATGTGTGAACTACTAGATGGAGTTCCTACGGGATTATTTTGAGTCCTGGTTGGTTTCTGTGGGGTATAAGGGTGGTAAGGGATACCCCCTACTATTGTTTCTCTGTTACTTTGACTCTATTCTCTAGTACTGTCTAAAGTGTCTTCAAAGAAGGAAGATACGAAATCTACTTTATATCTCTTACCGCTACATGTACATCCAATTTCTTCAGAATCACTCTCAAACTCTTGTGACATTACACTTACTTAACTTATCCATATGAGGATATATCCAGTACTCCTTTTTCATACAATAACATCTTAAGGGACAAATTTAAAGAGTTCAAGTACTGACCACGATATCCTTTGAAGAAGTACCTCTCTACTTCACTGAAATTCTTTCTTTGATCAACTGCAAACTCTGTAATGAAACCTTCCAGCAAACTCACAAGCCAGAAGTCTACTGCCCGCAAAATAGGATTATCTACGCTCTTCATGGTGTGAATCAGCTCCAGTGTCCAGACAATGTTCCTTTTCTTCTTGAATACATGCTTATCATTCAAGTTTGACAACCAATCGTACAACTCATTTGCATAGGTCACAAAAAATATCTCATGCAGGTCTGTGAAGATATGTTTCTGTAACCAGTCCTCTATACTCAGTCTAGGAATCTTGTTTTCTTTCTCAGCAAATTATCTTTCCTTAGACTCAACCCACTGGTTAAGTTCTTCTTTAGTAGGATGCCAACAGAACATCAGCTCTTCAATTTGTTCAAAATCGGAAATGGAACCATTTGTTGGTCTTCTCTGGGTAAACCCAGGTTTACTTTATTGTACCAAAAAAACCCCTAGCTCACTGGCCCTTTCAGCAATAGACCCCAGAACGGCCTAAAGTCTCACCCAAAGTGATCCTAGATGGGGTGGCTAAAGAATCAGGTTTCCTCAACCAGGTTCTGTAGCATCCTAGGTCCTCTTGACTCTAATTAACCAGCTAAATCTCTTAGCAAGGGCTATTTCTCTCTTCCTAGAAGAATTTTCTATGGCACTGACTCTTATCGCATCACAGCTTCTAGGATGATGTGTAAGCTTTCTCTTCTGCTCAACTCTTAACCTGTGACAATGCACACTGCAGCTCCCCTCGACAGAGAGGTATCACCTTTCTACACCGCGATACTCCCTACAGTAAGACTCAATATGCTTATCAACTCTCAAGGTCCAGAGGCTTCCTCCCTGGGTATAATATCTCAGTTAACCTTCATTAGGGTGTTAAACAACTTCACTTAAGCTCGGACAGTTTAACACGCTTGACATCACTTACGCTCAACTTGTTGAACTAAATATACATAAGTCACTCAACACTGTAGCTGTTAGCTGTCGTAAATCAAGCACTGATAAAATCAGATACAAAATACTCGACACATTCAACTCGCATTTAACCTTCTATGTTACTGTACACTGAAGGGAAGCATACATACATTCATTAACTGGTAAGCAAAGTTCATGTAACGGATAACAGATAGCGAATAAGTAAAGAACAATCACATGAAACAGTCGCACAACACACGGATGTTATGTGGTTCACTTCCAGAGGGGAAGCTACGTCCATGGGAACTGTGTTTGTATTATATCTTGAGAGAGTAAACACAGCTCCGCTGCAACTTCTTATGCAGCTTGATATCTTCTGGGAAACTCCACGCACATAGCTAGGAGCACTTCTCTTAGATCTCTTTTTTTCCTATAATGCTTTGTTCTTACAATATACCCTTCCTCTCTCTCTCTCAATCCCTGCAGATTGTTACATTCATGCTCAAGGATCCGGCTACTGGTTACAGTAAGATGACTACAGACTTAACGACAGAACTAGAGCTCAACTCTTCCTCAATGTCTCACAATACTGACGACAACTAGTAACAACCAAAAAACCCAACTAACTAACCCTTCATAATACAAACTACATGCTTAAATAGTTGGCCTGAAGGTCTCATCATGATACAAAACTATGGGCCTATCCCATCAGTAACCCAAAACCCTACTATGACAGTCGGCCTTTCTGTACTTTGAACTGCGGCTTTCTGGTCACACCGCAACTTCCTACAGTCCTTCGTGATTTTTGGCGCTGATCGCGGGTATGGGCACTGCTTCCTCAGTTGCTCCCCTTCTATCCTTTGTCTTTAATACCTTGGTCCATTGTTCCTTCTCCATTTATGAGGGTAGCTGATCCCTCCTGTCGTCGCCGCTGCCTTAAATGCAATGGTTGGGCTCTCTTCTCGGCCGCTTCAAGTACTATTTCCTTTGAATTCCTTGTTCCGACCGCCGTGATTTCTGGCCCACGATCCACAGTGGGAAATGTGCTATTGCGTCATACCTTTATCGCATCTCTTATATTTCTATCTTATCAGCATTTCCAAAACTGTCTTTCCTCCAACAATTGTCCATCTTCTACCAAAATTAGCAGCTTTTCCTGTAGCTGCGGGGCCCTGCTCCAACATTGTCCCCCCTAGAATCATGGGAATTCTTGCCATTATTATTAGCATTCTAATTCCCATTCCCACCCTTACTATTATTCTTACCCTTATTTTTATTCCGTCTAGGCTGCTGGTTACCCTTCTGGTCTGATGATTTTACTGAAAGAACACTCACCGTTTGGGCGAGGTGAGAAGAAGCCATAGCTTGTCCTGAAGCAGATTGGTTGATTGAAAATTGAATAACTTGTTTTGCAACCGAATCCATAGTTTTATCCCTCGCACAACCCATAATGCCATCAACATGTGGTCGACATATAACTTTGGGGTCAAAACTAGAACATGGAGCATTGGGAATGATCTCATATAACAAACCGGACTGAGCATAAATCAAGTCCAGTTCTTATGCCCTAAAAATTCCTTGTTCCTCATTCTGCACTCTCGATGTAGAAACATCCTTCGCTATATATGGCAATAAAGACTTAAGGAACCATTTGAGGAGGAATTTCGGTGGTATAAAGGCTTTAATTAACCTCTTCTGTCTACACCACTCTTGGATATGATCTGAGATATGTGTGGCTTTATCCCGTCGAAATGTTGACAAGAGTTTAGTACCAACATCATAATGCACTTATAGCTAGAAGTGGTTAAGAAAGTCATCGCTAGGTCATCAAACAAAGCGAATGCCCCCCTAGGTAGCTCTCTATACCATTTCATGGCAGGCCTTGTAAGGGTGCGTTGAAACAGCCTTAAACGGATGGAGTCCTGGTGTAAGGAATTTGAAGAGAACCATAGGTGTAAAGTAGTGATGTGTTTGCTCGGATCCTCTGGCAGTTTTCCCTTGAACTTGGGTATGTCCGAGGGAAGCTTAGTAGGGATAGCTGGCCAAGACAGGTCATGAGCTACAGGATGATTTGTAAATCTCAACAAGTCAGGAAGATTTAGCGTTGCAAGGAAAGGGAGCCTAGGATGATGAGGTCGATGGACTGCTCCCTGATAGTTCTGATTCACATAGGTCTAATTACCACCATGGCCTTGGCCATAGTGCCCTGCTCCCATTTGACCCATATAGGGTGGCATGGAAGCACCGTAAAGTGGTGGACCTTGACTAGTCGAAGCTAGAAAGCCATAATTTGGAGAGTAAATAGGTTATTGATACCCACCCCCATAAGGTGAAGAAGCTTGGCCATATTGCATCCCATAATAGGGTCCATAAGTCATCGCATGAGATGTCCCATGAGACACTCCGTAAGTAGGAACATACGCTCCAAAAGTAGGACTATACATTCCGGAAGTAGGAATGTGACCTATAGAAGTATGAGCATGACCTCCCGAAACAACAGGTGGTGCATGGAGCTGAGATACTACCGGTTTAGTAACCGCAGTACGGACATGACTCGTAGCAATGTTTCGGCTTGAAGGACCATGTGAATGAGGTGGAGGGTGAACATTTGAAGAACTAGGGATAGAGGACGAAGAGATCTATGTAATTAAGTATGTAATATTCCCTATAGTCACTCATCTCAGATCTAGTATCTTAATAAGATCACTAACCCTAGACCTGGGAGGAATATGTGATGTAGCTTCCACCACCGGGATGGAAGGTGCAATGTGACTAGTGCTCCCAAACCTCTCTGCATGGTAAGGAATGAGAGTGCCCCTAGGCATAGTGTTAGGCTCGAACTTAGACTCGACATGAAATTCCAAATCATGTGTGGGAAAACCATACATACCATAACTACCATAACTAGTGCTTGCAGGTTCGAAATGAGTCTCGACATCCTCCGGCATTCCATACCGGTAATGCGTCAATAGGGAATCAACCCTAGAGTGATTAGGTCTATCATGAAAGGTTCCTATCTCAGAAATCATAGGACCTAACTCAGTGAATTCGGGTGAAGGATCATAGGTAGGAGTAAACTCCCCATCTTCCACATGAATGGGAGAAGGTGGTGCAGGAATACCTTCAACCTGGTCTCCCATGGTGTGTGAATCAATGTGTGAAGTAGTCCACCTGGACTGTCTATGTCTCTCTCCCAAAGGAGGAGGAGATGTAGAAGGTGGAAGTCCTGCTAAACAACGAGAACGGCAAGGAGCCGCACTCGAATCCACAATGACTCAAAAAATAGAAAAGACTCTCTATCTATGCAAACCCTAGGCAAGCTATCACGCACAAAGAAATCAGCAATAAAATCTAAATCCAAATGCAAGCAATCAAGGGTAGGATAAGTGAGATCCCTAATGAAGCAGGTATGTCTCGCCTAGGAGAGGCTTGAGACTCCCATACACAATAAGCGGAGGTTCATAACCAATTATTGTGGCCCTCAGCTTCAACGCATAAAGCGACTATGTTGTTCGACCCCAACCTGGCCAGGACACCTGTAGAATAGCCCCTGAAAAGTACCCCCTCGATATCCTAGGTAAGGCCACTAAGGTCACCTCAATATAATCAATGCTCAGGCGGATAGTCGCAGGCGGGATTGACCGTATGGGAAGGTTAGCAAAGCCTGAAACTCTCGAAAGAGACCCCATATATGAATACAATCCTGGAAATATCTTCGGTGCTACTCAGTTATGACTAGGGGTCATCCCAATCAATAACCACTCACACTGCCTCGTTCTTAAATCCCTTTTGAGAGGAGGATCTCGAGAAACAATGGTTATACCAAGGATTTCACACACTCACCTAGATAGACACATACATGTTGTTGTTTAGTGGTCTTGGAGAATTTACTCACAATGAACTATTCCAAGACCCTAAAACCTAATCTTGTTGGTGAACCCTATCAAATAAAATAGTGTAGTTCATTTTAATTAAGCATTGATTTTAATTGGCTTTATTACTCAAAATAGGGATATGGCCATGCAACTAATGGTGTTATGACACAACATAAAGGAAAATGCACACCTAACAGTCAATGCAAATGCATTGTGTCCATGAAAATAGGGTATGCTACTACGTGAAATGCACAATTTTCTTCAAATGATAAATGCAAGATTTCCTATATGAAATCCTGACTAATACTCCAAAGCAAATCTAGTGCAAGTACAATGCAAAATGAAAAATGAAATGCATGATGATAAGCAAATATTTTTGGATTTTTTGAAATAAAATGAGATACAAAAAGAAAAAGAATGATTCTACAACCCCCAGACTCTATAAGCACACTCAAGCAGTACTCAAGCAAAGCTCTAAGGTAAAATAAATCTAATGCACTAATCCCAAACAAAAAATCGAAAATGCCATGACAAGAACCTTCTTAAAAAAAAATTTACCCTAAAAAAAACGTCTCTGGTTAGAAACAGAGGTGTATACAGACTCAGGCAGTATCAAAGGAGACTCAACAATCATCAAACTTCACCCAGTAACCTTTTAACTTCCACTAAAAGGAAAAACTAAGGGCATACATGACTGTTCGTAGTAAACCCGCGTGTATACGCGGAAATAGCAGAGAAACCCGCGTGTATACGCAACTGTGAGTTAAAAACTCGTGTACAGGAAGAAAGGTGTAGAAAAATCAAGGCAAAAAGACAAGTTGAGACAAACTTCACACCAATCAGACACTACCAGGAAAACATGCCCCCAGACCCGACACAGAAACAAGAGAGAAAGAGCACTTCAAATTCATTGAATGCCGATAGAAAACCCCCAAAGGACAACTACTAGGAACTCCCCAACGAAGTCGCCAATTCTGTTATGAAGAGAAATTCCTATGGCTTGGGGTACCACAACAGACAGCTTGACTCCAAAAATCAATCCTTTCCAATATGCAATAGAAATTAAATACCTAACACTAAAGGATCAGACCTCCTACCTTATTCTGGATGGTTGAAGTAGATCCCCGTTGAGCTTTCCAACTTCTGCTTGAATTGATTGATTACTTCCTCAACAAAAAGTAAACAATACAAGCATACTATATATATTGGTGTTAGATCTCTTCTAGCATATATAATCGACAATGCATAAACATTTGAAATCATCCAATGGATAAAATATTCATTCAAACATACATTATTGGACAGGAAAAGATATTTATATTATTATAAAATCAGATATTACAATGGATACAACCTCTATCGACACGTCTACAAATCAAAGAAACTGAATCCCCCACTTGGGCCTCCACCACTTCAATCCTCCATCTCTTGATATCAAGCTCACAAGAAAAAGGCATGCTTGGGAAGAACACAAAAGTGCTCCAAGGGACAAAGGGATGCAGACTCAAGCATAAGTTTTGGAAACAATGGACTATAGTTTCTTTGCTCTTAATTCTCTCTTATGCCTTCAATGTACCAAAGAGTTCCTTATATAGATTTTTAAAGGGGTAATGAAAGGTTGAATCCGAGTGATGTCAAGGCATATAGAAGACCAGGAGTCAAGTGAGTCAGATCCATGCTAAGGAAAACTCCAAAAGGATTTGGATTTTGTAAACATCCCGATGTACATGGTGTTAGTGGTCAAACCCATGTATATACATAATTATAGGTTTAAAATTTGCATATAGCAATTTACACATGTTTTAGGGATGGTCAAGGAAACATCAAAGGACAAAAAATGGTCCAAGGGGTCTAAGGAGTCTGCAAAGGGACAAGGGAAAGGCCATACAAGTGTGATTCAACGAGAGTGGTAAAATCAGCTATAACAACATCACACTCTAGATTGGGTGCAGCTGCTGGTGCACTTCTTCATTACCAGCATCAATCGCAGTCAGGGGAACTTACACGTTCCTATCCTAGGGATTAGTGTTGATCAACGGTTGTCCTACAGCAAAGGTCTCATCGATGGTTGCTTGGAAACAATTAAAAAAATGGACTCTAATCTACTTCTTACTGCACCAAATTCTTTGTGGTTGGATTTACGGATCACCGTAGTGGCAGCCATAGATGAATCTGCGATGGCATTGATAAGCCGTTGTAGCTGGTCTTCCATCCATGTTTTGGTACCACTGCCAGCCTCATACTCCTACCACCACTTAGTTCATGTCTCCTCCCACATCCGTTGTGCTATATATTCAAGATCCATCGAGGATTCATTGTTGGAGTTATGGGTGCTTAATTTCAGTGGGGCAAGGTCTTCAAGGACCTCTGGGAGTAGCTCCTTATCTAACTCCTCTTGAGTCACTGGGACACACTAGTCCCCTAGCCAATCTTGCATAATAGAGTCCAACTCTTTTGTCATGACATTATAAGTAAATGGAAGACACTGTCGATCAGGATCCCACCTAGCCTGAATATGAATGGAGTGGGATCCGATAGAAAATCGAAGGATCCACTGATACTTGGCCGCAGCGTAGGGAGAAACTCTAGGAACAACAACAACGACAGTCTACAGCGCTTCCCAATAGATCCAAAAATGAATAGCATAGTCAGTTTGGAAACTGAGCTCTTCGACCCACCATAGGTTCTGATAACGAGAACCATGGTAAACCTTGACTACCTCAACTGCCATTGGTTGGTAGTCCTCTGGTTCCATCCAAGCAATAAGAGCGATGAGAATCAAAATCCAACTATAAGAAAAAATTCACCCAGTTTGAGTAGCAAGCGCATCTTCAAGCAACTGATTCAACAAAAATAAAGACCAATTCATTTGTAAGCCCTTGACACATTTATGGGCACAAGCGATAACCCCTGAAATGCATTGGACTGGGGAATTACTGCGAACAATCTTGCTGAACAAAATTCTTGCACCAATGCGCACTATCTACAAATTGATACTGTCAATGCAATGAGCATGACCATCTCGTTGTAACACAAAGCACTCCTTCAGCTACTTCACAAGTTGCTTATCCGTATCTCTTCCATGAATATATTGTGTTGGGTCCTCCCCAGCCTTAGGAAAACTAGTAATACTGGCAATCAAGTCGATAGTTACAAGGATCGACGTATTCAACCAAAGCGTCCCTCCATGGAAACATGCCAAAAATTGCTTCACACATGCATGTGCTTCATTCAAACGACCAAAATGGGGCATATTAATGATCCCCAACAACCCACACTTCTCTAGTCCACTGGCCTGTGGTTTTGGAATTCGCTGAATGGGACCACCAGGGATCGTATGAATAGATTCATATGGCTCATCCCAGACATATTTAAGAAAAAGCAGGTCATGATCGTCGAACTTGAGCCTGATCAACATAGGGATGATGTTTACTGGGCATGTCATCCCTTCCGGCAGCACTGGCAACTTGGGAAGGTACTTCTGATTCTTCTATGGCTACCGTGGATTAGCTCCTGGATGCACAGGAGAGATGTAACCCAAAATATCATTCACCAAGACACCTTGGGATGTCACGGACTCAACAAATCCTGAGCTCGATGGCCCATTCTGTGTAGCACCTTCTCTATGCACCTTTGAAGATGTGCAAGTTTTCCTTTTCTCTAGTGGCGCAGGACTGGGTCACTGCATCTATTGCTTTCACTTTGGAATGGATGATGAACCCATCAGCACACTCATGAATTTTGATTCCACGAACTTGGGGAGAACAGGGGACTCGTATTCACTCAAAATTTTAATAGCGTTAAGATTGCATAGAATCCCTTACCCCTCAAAGCTTGAACTAACACTCAACAACTTGAACTATACTGTACTCAACACTCTACTCAATACTTGCATAGAATTCACTTTTAATCTCTTCTCTTCACAAGTAAACAATTCCTTTCCAACGCATCCCACATGGTGTTTTATAGCCACTTCCAATTCCAAATCCATCATTACCAAATCTAACTCCATCATTATTGCCAAATCGGGTATTAATGACGCCAAATTCATCAACGATCTTATGCCTCTAACAGTTGGATCATCCATTAATACAGGTCGCTTCAACAAGCACCGCCAGCCAACTGGCTTAAGTACCTACATTTATTACTTAATTTGACCACCCCACAGCCTGGCAACTATCGCAAAGGGTCAACCAACTATCCTAACAATTGTAACCTTGTGCAGCCTCTCCCTCAGGGCTCAACTTGCACTGCTAAACTAAAATTCCTATTATCATTTTTTTTAAACCCTCAGTTGGTGTGCATCACCGACCCCATTTTATAGGGATTCAAGCAACTCTCGTTGATAAGTTCGGCAACATTGTGCCATCTGACTGTTGTAACTGAACTGCACCACCAGATGTAATGGACTGAACAAGATAGGGACCTAACCAGTACATTTGTAACTTACCCAGATGCTTGATAAACTTACTGTCATATAACAACACGAAATCCCCTGTTGCAAACTGTTTATGCTTAATATGGCGATCATGCCATGCCTTCTGTCAATCCTTCGCAACTTGTTGGTGGAAGCCTATGATGAAATGATCTTCCTCAAGCTGAATCAATTATGTAACATGTTCTTCTAATGCCGCTGCATCATCCATACCTGTCACTACAACAATGCACAAACTTGGAACGATATACTCAATAGGCATGACTGCCTCTTTCCCATACACCAACTTAAATGATGTCTTACCTATTAGTTGTTTGCAAGTAGTGCGATAGGCCCATAGACTTCAAGGAATTTTTAGATCCCAATCATCATGGTTAACTTTACATACCTTAGTCAGCGCTGTCTCCAAAAAAAAATTGAAGGCCTCTATGGTACCATTTGCCTATGGATGGTAGGGTGTACTCTTCTTATGATGTATCTAGAGCTCTTCAATCAACGCTTTCACCATCTAGTTGACAAAGTGACTTCCCTAGTCACTCATTAGGATTCTAGGACACCCAAATCATGTCACAATATTCTCAAAAATAAACCGGGCTATTGTCACAGCAGTACAATCAATGACTAGTGAAGCCTCCGCCCATTGAGTCAGGTAGTCAGTTGTAGTAATAATATAATGGGCGATAGTGCACTTACTTGGAAGATTGATAGGACCCACAAAGTCAACATCCCATTTATCAAACGGTTGGAGAGTCACCTGCGGTACCAGCGACATCTCATCCCTCCGCGATGGTTTACCAACTCATTGGCAGACATCACAGCTTTGTGCATAGTCTGTGGCATCATTATTCAATGTGGGCCACCATAGCCTAGCACGCAACACTTTTCATGCAATACCGTGGTTTCCATAGTGACCTCCCGTGATTCATGCATGCGCTTCCTATAGAATGGGACCCTACTCATGCGGTAAAACGCATCGTCACAATATTTCATTTGGTCGAAGTTTATATAGCTGACCAGTAATTAGTTTAAAATCAGAGGCTTTTATGACCAGCTACTTCTTTTGGCTAAGCAACATGTCTGCTGGGGTGACACCAGTAGACAACAACTGAACAATTGGTGCATAGTGATCATCTGTGACTTCAACTCAAAACAAATGCGCATCTGGCAAGCCATCATCAATGTTGGTTTGATATTCGCCATTCTCAACATGTGACAGATGATCTGGACCGATATTCAACTTCCTTGGTTTTACCACTATTTCAAAATCAAACTCTCCGAACAAAAGAAACCACCTACAGATTCTCCCCCCCAACACAGCTTATTGACTAGGTATTGCAAAGGAAAATGATCAGTGAAAATCTTGAAGTTTCCACCCAACAAATAGTGCCTGAACTTTTGCAGAGCATAAACCATCTCCAAGCGTTCCCTTTCATTCATGGTATAATTTCCTTTGAAAAATGATAAATTTCTACTGGCATATGCTATTGGATGATCCAAGGCACCTTCACCTAGTTGCGCAAGAACAACCCCTAGCGCAGTAGAAGAAGCATCAACATGCACATGGAATTCTTTATTCCAATCGGGGAAAACTAGTAATGGTGCAGAGGCCATTTTGACCTTCAGGGTGTCGAAGCTTCCTTGACATTCCGGAGTCCATTCAAATGTAGCATATTTTCCATGGGCACAGTAATCACAGCATATCCTCTCATAAACTTGCGATCGTATCCCGTATGTCCCAGTGTTGCTCGAAGCATCTTTACATTCGTTGGAGGTGATAAAATAAGGATCAATGCAATCTTTGTTGGATTAACCAACAAACCTTCTTTGCAAACAATGTGCCCAAGTTGTATGGAAAAGGGTGCACAGAAAATACATTTTTTTGAATTCAATGCAATATGATGCTTCCTACATCATTCTAGCATTAATCACAGATTGTCCATATGGTCTTTAACCAGGACATAGACGGTCCAATCATCCATATATACCTGCAGGAATTTCTGAATAAAATATTTAAATACAGCAATAACGATGCGGGAGGATCTAGCAGGTGCATTCTTCATCCCAAATGGCATGACGATATATTGGATATAGCCTCACTCGGTGACAGATATGGTCTTATGGAAATCCTCCTTCGCAATACAGATCCGGTGGTATCTCGAAAAGCCATCTGTGAAGGAATATACCTCCTGGATTCCTCTGCCTTCTAGGACTTCATCTGTACAAGGGGTCGGGAACGGATCGTGCACACATGCATCATTCAGCTTTCTCAGATAGAAACAAATGCATATTTCTCCAGTCTGCTTATCTTGGAACACCATTGGGCTTATCCACTTTGATTCTTCTACAGGTTCAATGATCCCACTGTCAAGAATCCTATCAATCTCAGATTTCACACGATCCTTATATTGCGGGTTCAATCTATATGGACTCTACCTTACCGATTTTGCATCTGGCTTGAGTAGGATCTTCATTTCCCCTAAATCGTCAAGTATCCCCTTCATTTATGAGAATCACATTAGGAAAAGGTCCTGGAATTCATGCAGTAGATTTGTGACTTTGGCCATCATCTCTTCACCCCAATAGTCTCTGACATTAGAAAATTTTGGATTTTTTGTCGATCCAATGTTAACTTTTCGGATCCTCAGCAGATGGTTCATCAAGTTCGTCGTTATGTTAGGATCTGTGACACCACGACTTCCTTTGGACTCTATAATATTAACATTCCACAGCTCTTCATCATCTTCAGGTTCCCCAAACAAGTTGTAACACGTCATCATGGATTGGATAGAGCAATGTAGATGAGTATTAACAAGGTATGCAACAGGGATGACTTTCAGCACTACATGGTAGATAATGTGTAAAGCGTTACATACCTCGGGGTTGGAATCCTGGAAGCTAAAAATTTGCACAAAAAAAATTGACAACTCCTCCCAAGTGGTAATGGTTATGCTCAATTTTGCTGCCACATACCAGGACCGTGTCATCTCTTCTAAAGTGTGAACAAAATCATGAACCCACTCATCCCAATAATTCAATCAAATGATGGGTGGGATCATTTCATCCATCATATCTCCCAGCATGATAGACCTCTATATCCTCTATATCGCCAAAGTAGACCATCATCAACCTGCGGCACTACTCCCAGTCATGGATCGTCTGCTTGTGTGTCACCCACCATTGAGCCAGAGTAGCCTTCAGTGCTACATTAAGAGCCAGTATCCTTTGCGGTTAAAACACCTTTTCTTCAAATTATTGGAAGAACTTACATAGTCCCAACATTTCTTCGTAAATGGGTAACCTGATAGTCTCATTCGCAACATGTTGAAGAGACTGTGCAATCAACAAACATTTTCTGAATGATACCTCATGCAACCGATTCTGCCAATTTTCTAGAGCATCATCAGAGTCAGAGGATGTGGAAATTATGCTACGCCATCCAAGTTCTCCATTGATAGTAGGGTGGATATAGTCCTCAGAGATGTTATAAGCATGATCCCAACTTCTCCTGACTTCCTCCTTTACGGGTTCGATATATCGTCGTCCTTGCTGAGGGTCCATAGGAGCAATGACTATGACATCCTAGTTTTCAAATGTCATAACACATTTTTTGAATTTGATAACCTCCATGCTATCATTAGACCATATAATTCCTAGCAAGGTAGGATAAGAACCACCATCTTCTAAAACTTCTATTACATCAAAGTTAGCACGTCTTTTCATACCTTCAATTTCGACAAACAAGTTTCAAACACGACCAATGGGATGAACCTTCACCTGGTTTGCTAAACGTAGTTGTACTGACGACCATCCCAATGTTGGATTCCCTAGAAAATGTCAGGTTTTCTTTGTCAGGATGTTTACGTCTGATCCAAGGTCCAAAATGACCGATTCAACCTCATAATCCCCAATCTAGACATTCATCCTCATCTCCTTGCAAGTCTTCCTTTTTTGCAAGGAATTCATAGCGGAATCTTTCACTGTCTTATCCAGGAGGTGTAATAATGCCTCGAGCTCGACAAGGGTGTCTAAGTCCCTTGCCACCAATAGAAAGATATCAAATAACTTGCATAGGGTACCATATTGTCGTGATGGTCTTGCCTCTGCAGATGGCTCGAAAGAAAATGACATATCAACAATTGGTAACTTACCCGAATTTCTTCTGATTCCGTTCTTTGCGTCAAAGAAGGTATCTTTCTTTGTTGCAATATCAAATGTGACCTTATTATTACCAACAATCTAAACTTGTAACCATTTTCCACCATCTCCATTTGTCACACCAGTGCGAGTAATAATCCCAACATCAACATCCTTCATCCGTGGCTTGACCTGAATAGTGGCAATTATCGATCCATTGGTTGGTTATGCATTTGAAGTGGGTTCTGAGTCTGAGTCTACAGTGGGACTTGGTTCTGCATTATCGATTGGTTCTGTACTTGGAATGCAGGCTGATTCTGATTCTGCATGTTCTGTAACTGGGGAATTTGTCCTGCCTGCCATTTTGCAATCAACTGAAGAAAAATTCCAACATTATGATCGTTGGTTGCACAATATGTGCAATGCGCATGAGGACACTCTCTCTAGTAATTCCCAAATACCCCACAGGTATAGCACTGGACTGATTCAGGACCTTGTCCTCCCCCGCGGCTGAATCCTCCTCCTCGACCTTTGAACCCTCCATGAAATCCTCCTTGGACTCCTCCTTGCTGAAACTGCGGTTGGGCCATTTGTTTCTATGGCGGGTTAGGCTGCTGCTGAACATATTGTGCGGCTTGAACATATTGTGGCTGATTATTCTGGAGTAACGGTGCTTGGTTAGACTATGGTTGTACCACCATCTATGGCCATGGTACGAACTGTGGCTATGTCATAAACTGTTTCTATGGTTGCACAGGGACAAAATGCAATGGAGACGATGGCATATAAGTATCTTGTGCTACTGGTTGTACTACTTGAGGCTATGCTTGCACTATCTGAGGGTCATATCCTTTTACAAAGTAGGAATCATACGTTCTTTCCTGAAGCAGATCATAAGCGTGAAAGTTTTTATCGTCATGTCCAATTAACTGAAAAAATGTACAATAAAAACTTTCTTCCTTGGTAACCATCTTTTGCATATAATCACAGTTCTTGTGTCGATTCCCATAGACCTAGTAGATGCGACACCATGGTGCAGCAGCACCACTCAACAGGCTTGGGGCTCCTGAGAGCAAATAGTTATAAAATGTTAGACAAGTATCCTTGGTATGTGTTGGAGCAGGGTCCCGTAGCTACAGGAAAAGCTGCTACATCAGGACAGGGAAGTCAAAGAAGACAGTACCTGAGCGGCCAAGAAGAGAGAGCTCAACCACTGCACTTAAGGCAGCGGTGAAGATAGGAGGGCTCAGCTAACCTCATAAAGAGAAAATGAGCAACGAGCTGAGGTATTGAAGACAAAGGACAGTAGGAAGTGGCGCCTTTACCCATGATCAGCGTCGAGAAGTGTGGAAGACTGCAGAAAGTTGTGGTGTGACGATAAGTGACAGCCCATAGTACAGATGCGTCGACTGTCACAGTTAGGGTTTTTGGGTTACTGTTGGGAAAGGCCCACAGTTTTGTAATGGTGAGACCTTCGGACCACCTATATAAGCATGTATTTTGTAATGTAAAAGGTTAGACAATTGGGTAGCTGCTTAGACAGTTAGACGTGGGGTAGCCACTGATTCATTTAGCTAGCCAAGTGTCTCTAGAGTCTTAGTATTGTAAGAGTTAAGCTCTGGTTCTGTTATTCAGTCTGTAGTTATCTTACTGTAACCAGTAGCTAGCTCCTTGAGCATGAATGTAACAATCCGCAAGGATTGAGAGAGAGAGGAAGAGTATATTGTCATCCCCCCGATTGACTGTCATCCCCCCGATTGACAGTCGCACTCAGTGAGACTCAGATCTGGCTCAACTAGACACATATCAGGCATTAATGGACTCTCCATCAACTGATTTCATCTGATTCCATGAGGATTTGCACCCCCCCGGGCTGGATCTTTTGTATTTTGTATATATCCAGGCACATCCTCCTCTTCCAAGCTAGTTAGAACTAGGATTGAGGTGTTGCTGCTTATGTAACTCTGTAATTCTTCATTTGAAATAAATAAAATCTTTGGAGGCAATACGGTGTGGTTCCATTGCATGTGTGGATGATTATTTCCATTGTTTTACTGAGGTAACCTGTATCTGTGGTCATTTTTTGCTAATTTCTTGTAGATCTGTGGTTAAGATTGGTAATTAGCTTATTACAATCTTGATAGGAAAGGTGTTTTTCAATAAGTTTATTGAATTTCAATCTCCTTGGATGCATGTTTATAGATCTAGACTTAGCATGTCCTATAAGCTTATATGCATGTTATCTTGAATCTCTTTGTATGTACTAATCGGATCTCACAAGTTTCTTGGCAAGTTCTTTGATTTCAGCTAAGTTGTAGGTTCATACTTTGGAGAGGATTCTGATCCAGTTTTCTTCTTCATTCTCCTCAAAACATTTCAAAGGCATAGTCCCTCGACATTCCACTTGAAATCTTTATTGCAGATCTTCAAGGAAACCAACACTTTTCTCCTCTTCTTCCTCCCTCAAAATCAACACTTTACCCGATTACTTGGTTCAGTTCATAGCTGTGATTTCATTTGGATATGTTTCATCAGAGTAAAATATACATAGATCTTATTTTTCATAGCTCATAACCTAGATCTTGCACTTAAAATTTTTCATAAGCATTCTAGATCTAGCTGTAGGGAAATCGTCTTTTTTGCATGAAAATTTAAAGGAAACTTGTAGATCGCATGAATTAGATTTCATTTCGCCATTATAAAATTCAATATTCTGTAATATCAGTGCATTTTTGTTGGCTGCACAAACATCAAGCCAAGATCCCAAGGAAATCTTGCTTTCCTTGGTTCCTTTTCTGCTTGTTTAGCTAGTTTTAACTTCATTTTTTGTGAGATAAGGTAGGCCGATCCAAAGGTACTCTTAAAGTGATTTTGGGAATTTTTTATTCTAATATGCTTGCTGTATTTTATCAGGTATTACAGAAGGTAAAGGAAGCTGCTGTCCGAAGTGGCCTCAGGAGCGCTCAAATCCCCCCAGGGGTCTCCTTTTTCACTAAAAAATCAAGACTTTTACGGAGTTGTAAAATATTGGTTTCAGCCTGTATAAGGACCAAGAAGTTTCTGATAATTTCAGTTCTCTGATTTTTTAACCATTGATAAATAAAATCATTTTTGGAATAGGCTCTTTCGAGCCCATTCCCCATCCCCCATGGGGGGATTTGTGTCGGTGCCTTTTTCGTCGATTTCTATTTATTTCCTTTTTACTAGCATTGATCTAATTTGTAGGGAAGTATACTTGATTTTGTCATTAAATCAATACTCCATATCTTACATTTCAAAGTAATCGTAATACTTACCCCAAGATTTCCCGATTGACCTGAAAGGGGAAAGAGATTCGTGGTAGGATTAATTAAGAAACCAGAACTGTGTATCTGTTTGCTTTTTTCTATCATTTATTTATCAGAAAATTTAAAATTAACCCCTCCTTGATTCCCCAATTGAGATCCACTTGGATCGAATGAGGTTCTTGGAGGCTTTTCTTTTAAACAAGAACATCCGGTTTAAAACTCATTAAAATTTACAAGACTCCAGTGTGTATGCTCTGCACTTGGCTGCGGTTCATCCGATCAGTCAAGCTATATCAAAAGAATTTGGGTGACTAGAATAATTAGGACTAACTCTCCCCAATTGACAAAACCATCAGGTTAAAATCCAACACCTAGATCAAACCTCTACGGTGGCAAAATACCCAAAGGAAGCAGGAACTTCTGAAAAGTGACCTCGGGGCACCGATCTCTGTCACACCCTAATGGGTGCGTTATGAAAAATAGCCCCAGAGACTCCATTTCAGCCCACATATTCCTTGCGGGTAGCCGTAAAGGTTTATTTTTGGACATACTCCAAGTAATCTTGGGTATATCTGGAGTCCCCCTTTGCCTAATTTAATCAACTCATGCTTCACATTTAACTTAAAACATACCAAAGTGCAATCGCAAAACATTCACTCCAAGCACATGCAAGCACATCGATTTTATTGATTTGACTCCATTTTAAGGCACTGGTCTTTTTTGCTTCATATATACATTGTGTATCAGCTTTGTTCTTTCATGTGTTTATTTTTGTATCTCATCATCTTTAATTGTCTATAGTTAAAATATTCAAACTCCTAAGTAACTGATTCAATTTAACATCATCACACTAAGAAATCATCCTTAGTAACTTAATAGGGTCTACCCCCCTTGGCTTTGTTAGGAGTTGAGCCTAAATGGAGGAGTCAAGAACAAGGTGACAGCCTTGACTTGAGACTTGCCCCCAAGGACACACCAAGTGGCTTGAAGATTTCTGCCACATGACCCAGATGTGTGAAAGGTGGAAACACTTTTTGGCGCCGTTGTCGGGGATAAATATTTTTATTCCCGAGTACGACTTAGATTAAATTTTTTCTAAGCAACTAAAAAGATAAAAAACTTTTGATTGATCTAGTCTTTAAAAAACATAAAAATTAAAACTCGATCCATCTGGCGACTCCACTGTCTAACATCCCTTCAAGAATTTCTACCCGAAGAAACCGTCGACAATTATTCAATCCTCTCCCTTATCCTGAAAGGTTTATTAGGGAAATATTGAATAGGCAGACTTCTCGTAGAAACCTTGAATATTTAGGAGACCAATCCCTCTCAGATATCCATCACATATTTGTAGAGAGTCATGTTCACTAATCTCAAGAAATGATGTATTTTTACAAACCCCTTGACTTCTCTCAGATAGCAGGTGCTCCTCATAACATTCCGAATGATGCTATCAAGAAGATCCCCAGGTTCAAGGGAAATAATGCTACCACTGCCAAGACTCATCTCTAAAAGTTTGAAAGGCACCTAGTCAGTTATTGCGATAATGTTTCCTCTAACCATGAAGATATCAAAATGAATCTCTTTTCTTTATCCTTAGAGGATGATGCTATAGAATGGTACTTTGACCTAGATGATGATTCATATAAAAATATAAGTGAATTCCTAGAGGGTTTTAAGAAGAAATGGGGGGAAAAGAAAGAACCAAGACATATGCTTGCTGCCCTCCATAACATAAAGAAGATGGAGAATGAAACCATTGATGAATTTAATACTAAGTTCAGGCGTGTGGTTACGGACCTCCCTAGAGAAATCAAGCCAAGGGATGCCTCCATCCTCATATATTACATCGAAGCTTTCACTGGTGATTTGAGGTACCGGTTAAGGGACAAAGAGCTAGCCGATCTAAAAACTGCTCAAGATCTGGCTGAGAAAATAGAAAGGAATATGCAATCTTCGGGCAAATCCAACATTCCAGGTTACATTAGGGGAAACACTTCGTACGACAAAGAGAAGGGAAAGGCCATTGAATTAGAGGAAAAGGAAACCTCTAAAGACCCCATGGAAAAGGTAACTAGCCTGTTGGAAAAATTCATGACAAACCAATCTGAGCAATTGAATAAAATTCAGAACAGAATAGTTACATTGGAGAGAAATAATGGACCTAGGAATTTTCAACCAAAACAGAATCAACTATATCAAAGGAAGTTTCCTCAGCAAGAGCCTAGGATTCCAAACCAGTTAGACTTAACTAATCTGGTAGATGAAGTAATTCCATGGTGCAGACCTTGTGAGCAATTCCACCCAGAAAGTACTTGCTACATAGCAAACCAGGTTATAGAACATGGGATGGTGGAGGTCAGTAATCAGGAAACAAATTCAAGCGAGCCTGATCATATATACATGGTAGTCCAGGCCTACCCTTTTTCACCATATAAATAGAACAAGCCTAAGGATGAAACCATTACAGAATCTTATAGTGAAACTTATGATGAAAACTATAATATACATGATGGGACTCCTATGTGTTCTCCATATAATGATGACAGTCTGGAAGGTTTATTACCTTGCGACCTTTTCTCTGAAGAAGATGAGTATGAAAATGAGGACAAGTATAGCTTGGAGCATGATACAAGTGATGAAGAATCCCTTATCCCTGACAAAGATGTTGATGAGGAGTCCTGGACATTCATGGAAAATCCAATCTATGACATGAATAAAGAGGAAAATAATGAAACAAAAACTTTTGATGGTTTTTTTTTATTTTTCTATCAATGGCATATCTAAAGGAGAGAGCATGGACCATGCGACCTTGGGAAACTTTGATATGAAAAAGGAGCATGTAGTTTATCCACATAATCAGTCTGAACCATATATCAGTATCATTAATGAAGACAAAGAGAACTCGATATCGGAACCTGATATCAACAATGGGGAATCCATCACATTTAACATAGATGATGGTGATGACTATTGGGATTTTTGTGGATATCTTATTAAGAATCCTATCTATGCTATATCCAGCAAGGGGAGTGTCTGTTTAGAGATTCGTGAAAGTCCAATCTACTATACTTCCATAGAGGGAAGCATGAATCTGGAGACCTTGGAAAATCCTACTATGGAAAAGCAGCATTCAAAACTCTTATATGATCATTCAAAGTCATATCATGCAAAGCCGCACAAGGGTATCAGTAATGAGGACATGAGGAAGCAGTGTAGTGAAAATATAGATGTGATGTAGTTATTAGAATATCAGTCTCAACTATCATCTTCACACATAGAGTTTCCTCATGACTTGGAGCCACTTGGGGCTGATACAACGAATTATCATCCGGTAAGCCTTGATGATCAGTATGTTGGTGTAATCAATTTGCCTCATCATTCCAATTTGTACATCAACCCTATCCAGTCATGGATAGAAGCAGCCTGTGCAAGCACTTACCAGTTTGGGAGGAAGTTTGATGACATTATTCATGCCCATTATTTCCCATCCATCCCACCCCTTCCGGATCATCACGCAGGTTTGCATTTTCTGAATAAAGTATCCTTACTTTGGTTGGTAACCAAAGAGAAGGAAATTTTTTTTATGTTAATAAAATTCTTAGGTGGTTACATTGGATTTCTGATTACACTTAACCCTTTTTATATCATGCTTAGAGTAGGAAAATAAGCTCCTTGAAAGAGAGCATTTACTTTCTGCATTTCTATTTTATACTTAGCTATAATAAAACTTTGATTCTTTTAGTTAGTTACATTTATTTTGTTTAAATAAATCAGTGTATAAATTCTGACCAGCAATAGATTAATTTCACTCACAACAAATTACAATTGATCACGCAAAATTGTCAACAATGGAGACTGAAAATGGAGCTGTAACACAAAATTATATTAACTCAGTGTACAATAGCCAACCATGTAATAACATAGGTTGCTTT
>LPNX010467638.1:95745-139039 GCA_001517045.1 Pseudotsuga menziesii | reverse complement strand
TGGAGGCGAGACCAGGGACATACAACACATTGTTGAAGTTACCATGATCAAGTTCTATCCTTCCTTTGCCTTTACTTTCAGTGAGAGAGTCATCTCCCAATACAATAGATGGTCCTTTCGAAATATCCAGTGAGGAGAAGGCCTCCTTATTCGAAACCATGTGTCTTGAAGCTTCAGAATCTATGATAAAACTGGGTGAGCTTGATGTGCTAGCAACTAGAGCATGAACTCTCTCTCTGTCATCGGAACTTGATCCTCCTTATCTCTTCTTTGAGCTTTCTGGAAGGGAGATGCCATTCTTCTCTAGGATATTGGTTAGCATATCAATCTGCTTTTTCATACAAGATATTTCAGTGTGATTTCCCTTCGAACAGTATGAGCACTTGTTCATTTCACCTTTGTTTTTCTTCTTCTGGGTATTTTTCTTGGGACCTTGTTGATCCTCCGGAGACTGCTTCTTGTCTCTTCTTTGCTCAGGTGGATTTTTAAATTTCTTTTTGCTTTTAGAATCCACCCTCGAATCTCCAGCAACTAGAGCTTGGTCTTTGGAAGGTTTGATGGTGCCCATCATCACCAGCTTGTCTTGTTCTTGTGTGAGAGATTCCATGAAATCTGCAAGGCTAGGCATCTTCCAGGTTCGAGCTGTGAGTTTTGTGGCATAGAAGGTTGAAACAAAGACTGAGTAGTCAGGTCCTAGCTTCGAGAGGATGGCCAATACGAGCTGATCATCTTTCTTTTCGATACCACACTGCTTCAGCTGCAAAACTAGTGCTTTGAACTTGGAGAAATATAGTTGTAGGGATTCAAAGCTGTTGGGACTCAGAGAAATCAGCTCATTTTCGATCTGATGTCCCCTCATCTCATCTGTCTTTCCAAAAATCTCAGACAGCTTCTCCCATACTTGATCCAGTGAAGTTAATCCATCGAGATAGAAAAGGAGGTCTCGGGAAATACTGAGGCATAAGAGGCCATAGGCCTCATCTCTCCGATTGTGCCATTTGATCTTCTCTGCAGCTGCATTGGGCTCTGCTTCTATTTCCATAGTCACCCTGTAGAGGCATTTCTCTCTCAACAAGATCTCCATCTCTGCTTTCCATTCAAAATAGTTGAAGGGAGTCAAGATAGTTTTCTGTGAATCCATAGCTTTAGAAAATCTGTCCCGGCTGTCAGTAGAAGGCTCCTATTCTTGATGTCGAACCTGTAAAACAATTTTTGAAGGAGAGTAATAACCTACATTGGCTCTGATACCATGTAGAAATTCTGACCAGCAATAGATTAATTTCACTCACAACAAATTACAATTGATCATGCAAAATTGTCAACAATGGAGACTGAAAATGGAGCTGTAACACAAAATTATATTAACTCAGTGTACAATAGCCAACCCTGTAATAACATAGGTTGATATATATATAGAATACATCAATAGGTCGAATGCATAAGGAGGCATCCAAAACTAGCATAAAGTAGGCTTATCCAAAATAGGCAAATCCCCCATAGGTGTAAAAAGCTGATCCCAAATCTGTCATGAGGCTCATGAATTGGCAAGGGCACATGGGCAAGCTAATGAGTGGTGGAATGGCAGCTCATACATGCTTTTGCATGGAGGAAAGAGTGGAGGATGAAAGGGCAAGAAAACAAGTTCACCTCACCTAGTCTTGCTTTCCTATGTGCCTTAAAACACTGAAAAAGCAGTCAATAAAGCAGAAAAAGCAGAAGGGCACCTAGGAGGCCAGGAATAAAGCAGATTTGATTCCTAAAGCTTTCCCAAGTGCTACATGAGTCAAATATGGCAAGTTTGACCTCTATGGATAGGCAATTAGCAACTTGCACATGGTGGAACTCATGTACTAGGAAAATAAGACAAAAATAAATGAATTAATGTCTAAGTGGGTAATACTATGGGTTTGATTATTCTAACAATTAGCTTAATGGTTCATTTAGTTTTTTATAAAACTTGTGCTACTGAGGTTTTTCTTGTCAAGTTGAGGTGTTTTTACAGGGTATATAAACCAGAGATTCTGGTGTTCTCGTATCCTCTCCTTGCCTTAAAGACCAGATCGAGCACACGTCCCACAGTTGGAGCCAGAATGTTACCACCTAAGTTTTATTTAGTGGTTTTTTATCAAGTGAGCCTGGTGAACCGGACAAGGATAACTTGTTCGGACTGCAAAAGACCTTTGGAAGTACTTATGGGAAGTGCTTGTTGTAATATATCACATGTTCATACCCCATGGGGGAATTGTAATAAATTTTCTAGCATGATAGTGTCTGTAAAAGACTCGGTCTCTTATACTTCATTTTTCAATCCGATCAGCCCAGGGTGTTTTTTCCCTTGGTTATTATTGGTTGTTGAACAAACGACTGATAATTTCTGAGTTTTTCACTGCATACATCAAAATTGGGGTGGTCGGCTTGGCATTTAGGCCTATTGAGGTTATTAGAGTCTACGTGTCAATGTATAAACATGCTAGACATCTATTTTGAGTCATATGAACATGTCTAAGTCCCCCTAGGTGTTTTTCAATTTTTCAATTTTTTAGTTTTTTCAGTGTTTTTTATTAAAATTTAATTTTTCCAAAACTTAGGCTTTTTTTTAATAGTTTAATTGGAAGAATTGATTTTGTAATAAAAGTGGGCCAAATAATCGGTTTCAGTCATGTAGGTGATCATTTTTAAGCTAAGAGCACCATGCAAACCCATGGACCCACTTTTTCCTAAGTTTTGAGTGATCTTCCATCACTAAGGTCAGAAAGCCCCAAAAATCAATTATTGATTATTTTAATTAATAAATTGATGAATAATGGAGCAAATACAAAATCAATAAATCAATGGATTCTCAGCCGATTTGATTGAAATAAGTTAGATCTGAAGCAGGTTGATTGGATCTGACAAATCCTTAATTGAAGGAGGTGATCAAATCAGATCCAGAGTTGATCTTGAGCATCCTTTATGGGGAATTTCGCCCTCCCTCTCTCCTCAACACATTTTTGGCTCATCTGGATGAATTTTGGTGGATGCTTCAGTCAACAGGTTGAGGTGTCAGTCAGATCAGCCCCCCGATTGACAGTTGCACTCAGTGAGACTCAAATCTGGCTCATCTAGACACAGACCAGGCATTAATGGACTCTCCATCAGCTGATTTCATCTAATTCCATGAGGATTTGTGCCCCCCCTGGGCTGGATCTCCTGTATTTTGTATATATCCAGGCACAACCTCCTCTTCCAAGCTAGTTAGAACTGGGATTGTGGTGCTACTGCTATTGTAACTCTGTAATTCTTCATTTGAAATAAAGAAAATCTTTGGAGGAAATACGGTGTGGTTCCATTGCATGTGTGGATGATTATTTCCATTGTTTTACTAAGCTAACCTGTATCTATGGTCATTTTTTGCTAATTTCTTGTAGATCTATGGTTAAGATTGGTAATTAGCTTATTACAATATTGATAGGAAAGGTGTTGTTCAATAAGTTTATTGACGGTCACTCTCCTTGGATGCATGTTTAGAGATCTATATTTAGCATGTCCTATAAGCTTATATGCATGTTATCTTGAATCTCTTTGTATGTACTAATCGGATCTCACAAGTTTCTTGGCATGTTCTTTGATTTCAGCTGAGTTGCAGGTTCATACTTTGGAGAGGATGCTTATATATTTTTCTTCTTCATTCTCCTCAAAACATTTCAAAGGCATAGTCCCTTGACATTCCACCTGAAATCTCTACTGCGGATCTTCAAGGAAACCAGCACTTTTCTCCTCTTCTTCCTCCCTCAAAATCAACACTTTACCCGGTTAATTGGTTCAGTTCATAACTATGATTTCATTTGTATCTGTTTCATCAAAGTAAAATATACATAGATCTTATTTTTCATATCTCATAACCTAGATCTTGCACTTAAAAGGTTTCATACGCATTCTAGATCTAGTTGTAGGGAAATCGTCTTTTTTGCATGAAAATTTAAAGGAAACTTGTAGATCGCATGCATTAGATTTCCTTTTGCCATTATAAAATTCCATATTCTGTAATGTTAGTGCATTTTTGTTTGCTGCACAAACAGCAAGCCAAGATCCCAAGGAAATCTTGCTTTCCTTGGTTCCTTTTCTGCCTATTTAGCTAGTTTTAACTTCATTTTTTGTGAGATAAGGTAGGCCGATCCAAAGGTACTCTTAAAGTGATTTTGGGAATTTGTTATTCTAATATTATTGCTTTGTTTTATAAGTTCTGATAGAAGGTAAAGGAATCTACTTTCCGGAGTGGCCTCAGGAGCGCTCAAATCCCCCCAGGGGTCTCCTTTTTCACTAAAACTCAAGACTTTTCCAAAGTTGTAAAATCTTGGTTTCAGCCTGTATAAGGACCAAGAAATTTCTGATAATTTCAGTTCACTGATTTTTTAACCATTAAGAAATAAAATCATTTTTGGAATATGCTCTTTCGAGCCCATTCCCCATCCCCCTAGGGGGATTCGTGTCGTTGCCTTTTTCGTCAATTTCTGTTTATTTCCTTTTTACTAGCATTGATATAATTTGCAGGGTAGTATACTTGATTTTGTTATTAAATCCATACTCCATATCTTACATTTCAAATTAATCGTAATACTTACCCCACGATTTCTCGATTGACCCAAAAGGGGAAAGAGATTCGTGGTAGGATTAATTAAGAAACCATAACTGTGTATCTATTTGCTTTTTTCTATCATTTGTTTATCAGCAAATTTAAAATTAACCCCTCCTTGATTCCTCGATTGAGATCCACTTGGATCGAAAGAGGTTCTTGGAGGATTTTCTTTTAAAGAAGAACATACGGTTTAAAACTCATTAAAATTTACAAGACTCCAGTGTGTATGCTCTGCACTTGGCGGTGGTTCGTTTGATCAGTCAAGTTGTATCAAAAGCACTTGGGTGACTAGCATAATTAGGACTCACTCTCCCAATTGACAAAACCATCAGGTGAAAATCCAACACCTAGATCAAACCTCTACGGTGGCAAAATACCCAAAGGAAGCGGGAACTTCTGAAAAGTGACCTCGGGGCGCCGATCTCTATCACACCCTAATGGGTGTGTTACGAATAATAGCCCCAGAGACTCCATTTCAGCCCACATATTCCTTGTGGGTAGCCGTAAAGGTTTATTTTTGGACATACTCCAAGTACTCTCGGGTATATTTGGAGTCCCCCTTTGCCTAATTTAATCAACTCATACTTCACATTTAACTTAAAACATACCAAGATGCAATCACAAAACATTCACTCCAAGCACATGCAAGCAAATCAATTTTATTGATTTAACTCCAGTTTAAGGCACAGGTCTTTTTTGCTTCATATATACATTGTGTATCAGCTTTGCGCTTTCGTGTGTCTATTTTCGTATCTCATCATCTTTAATTGTCTATAGTTAAAATATTCAAACTCCTAAGTAACTAATTTAGTTTAATATCATCACACTAAAAAATCATCCTTAGTAACTTAATAGGGTCTAACCCCCTTGGCTTCGTTAGGAGTTGAGCCTAAACAGAGGAGTCAAGAACAAGGTGATAGCCTTGACTCGAGACTTGCCCCCAAGGACACACCGAGTGGCTTGAATATTTCTACCACGTGACCCAGGTGTGTGAAAGGTGGAAACAACTCTCTTAAGATATAATATAAAAACCAGTTCCCGTGGACGTAGCTTCCCCGCTGGAGGTGAACCACGTAAAATCCATGTGTTGTGCGACTATTTCATGTCTTTGTGCTTTAATTATGTGTTATTTGTTACCTGTTACATGAATTTTGCTTATCAGTTGATGGATGTATGTATGTTACGCTTCAGTTATAGTGCATAGAAGGTTAACCGCAAGTTGAATGTATCAAGTAGCCTGTATATGAGTTTATCAGTGCTTGATTCATGTTAGTTGATAGTTATTGCATTAAGTGACTCCGGTATATGAGTTCCGTGAGTTTAGTATAGTTAATGTTAGCATGTTAAACTGTAGAAGGCTGAGTGAAGTGGTTTAACACCCTGGTGAAGGTTAGCGGAGTTATTAGACCTAGGAGGGAGGTCGCAGGACCTTGAGAGTTGATATGCATATCGAGCCTCACTATAGGACATATTATAGAGTAGGAAGGCGATATCGCATCGTCTAGGAAATTGCAGTGTGAGATATCGTAGGAAAGGAGCTCAGTAGGAGAGTAAGTTTGCACATCGCCGTAGAAGCTGCGATGCGATAAGATTTCGCTCCCTATCAGCGCCATCTAGGAGGAGAGATCATCCTCATAGAGAGATCCCACTGGCTAATAAGAGTCACGAACCGATAGGATGCTACAGAACCCGGTTGAAGACACCTGAGTCTTCAGTTGACCCATCCAAGATCATTTCGGGTGAGACTTCAGGCTGCTCTATAGTCTGTCGCCGAAAGGGCCAGTGAGTTAGGGGTTTTGTTGGTACAGTAAAGTAAACCTGGGTCTACCCCACAGATCCAACAAATGGTTATGTTGACGGCTTTGAAAACATTGATGAGCTAATGTTCTATTGGCATCCTACTAAAGAAGAACTCAACCAGTGGGTTGGGTCTAAGGAAAAAGAATTTGCTGCGACAGAAAACAAGAGTCCTAGATTGAGTATAGAGGACTGGTTGCAAAAACATATCTTCACAGATCTACATGAGATATTTTTTGCGACCTATGAAAATGAGTTGTACGACTGGTTATCAAAGTTGACGGATAAGAACATATTCAAGAAGAAAAGGAACATTGTCTGGACACTGAAGCTGATTCAGACTGTGAAGAGTATAGATAATCCCATCTCACGGGAAGTAGACTTCTGGCTCGCGAGTTTGCTGGAAGGATTCATTACAGAGTTTGCAGTTGATCAAAGAAAAAGTTTCAGTGAAGCAGAGAGGTACTTCTTCAAAGGCTACCGTGGTAAGTATCTAAGCTCTTTAAACTTGTTCATTAAGATGTTATTACACGAAAAAGGAGTAATGGATTTATCCTCATATGAATAAGCTAAGTCAGTGTAATGTCACAAGAGTTTGAGAGTGATTTTGATGAAATTTGATGTACACGTAGTGGTAAGAAATATAAAGTAGATTTCAGATCTTCTCTATTTGAAAATAGTTCAGACAGCACTAGAGAATAGAGTCATAGTAATATAGAGAGACCAGTAGGAGGTATCCCTTACCACCCTTATACCCCATAGAAAACAACCGGGACTCAGAGTAATCCCGTAGGAACTACATATAGTAGTTCAGATATAGTACATACTACCACTACATCACCTACACCTACACCGCCGAGTGGTAGTAATACAACAAATCAGCATCCACCATGTAGAAACAGAATGGGGGATGACATGAAGTTACCTACCTTCAAGGGTACAGGGGCAGAAGACCTAAAACAGCATTGGTTCCTATATGAAGCTGTATGGACCATTAAGCAGATCCAAGATGATAATATTAAACTTGTCTAGTTGATCACTACACTTAGAGACAGAGCTTTAACATGGTATATGAAGTATACAACAGCGCTAGCCAGAACGCTTGCACAAGTCAAGACCGCAATGATTAAAGAATTTAAGAAACCTAAGTTTGAGTCATAGTGTATCACAGAGCTTAAAGACATTAAACAGTTACCTACAAAGTTAGTATGGGAATTTGATTAGAAATTCAAAGCTCTTATAGACCAGGTTAGCTTTGAGTTTGCGCCAGAGCAGCATAAGGAATGGTTCATCGCAGCACTGCTTCCTCACATCAGACTTCCATTAATGCAACAGAGACTCTGTACGCAGGATGAAGCACTAGAGATGGCAATGAAACTAGAGGCTTTGCCTCTATCTGAGACCAGTACAAGAATGACAAGCTTACAGAACCAGTTAGCCAATCTCACGTTACAGATGCATGAGATTAAGAAAGGAAAAGAGATTGCACAAGAACTATGGTGTATAAAGTGTAAAGGACAGGGCCATACTAAGGATAATTGTCTAGTATTTGTAGAATATTTAGCAAGTGGGGCTCCTAACCCCTTATTACAGACTCAAGGTCTGTGGTGTGAACTCTGCAGAACAAGAGGACATTGACCACCAGAATTCCCTTTACTTCAGAAGTATGTACAAACCCCTAAGAACTTATATTGTAACTTCTGTAAGTCAGTAGGTCATGATGAACATAATTGCTGAGCTTATGATCTTATGATAGAAAGAAAGCATGACTTGTACAGAGTCCAGTCAGAAACAACAGGTCCAGCAGTAGGACCACAACAGGAAGAGGCTCATGTTGGTCATGGAGGAGGATTCAGAGGATGAGGCCATGGAGGAGGCTTTGGCCGTGGAGAAGGCTTTGGCTGTGGCCGTGGACCTATTACTTGTTACAATTGTGGAATTGTAGGACATTATGCTAGGGACTGTCAGAACCCTAGTACGACATGTAAGTATTGCAAGTCCTATGATCACCCTATAGAAGAGTGTCCGATCTTGATAGCCAAGATTAGGGAACCTAAGCCAGTAGTACACTAGAACATCCAACTTATTGCTGCTGAGTAGAAAGAGCCAGAACCAAGAGTCAATATAGTGACTCACAGCGGTGCTTCTACTAGTAGGACATCGCACGATGCAGAAAAGAATACAGGTCCGCAGTGGGTGTGCAAAGCGACTAATAAATCAACACCACTCGACCTACAGAAGAACAAAGAAATGTTTCAGCAAGCAAAAAATTTCTTTACTAAACCTACAGCATCGGGATCGCAGGTACTGCCGTGCAAGGGCATACCGCAACAAGAACCTTGTGGCATTAGTCCTATGTAGATATCGCAGGATACCACATTGGGAAGGTGTGAAGAGGATGAGTCGACATGAAGTGTACAATCCTTCCTGCAGAGCTGCTTGAAACTTGTAAGAAATGAGAAATCTATCAGAGAGATTTAGCGCATCATAGATCAATGTCAGCCATCTTCTTCTGTGAGCAGTGCGCAGCGTGCTATTCATAATATTATGGGACATACAAGAATGGGAAGAGAGATGAGACTCACAGCACAAGTTGGAGAATTTGAAATGGACGAGGTAATCCTAGATTTAGGATCAAAGGTAAATGTTCTGACTAAGCATACATGGGAACAGATGGGTAGCCCTAAGTTAGCCAGATCGCCTATCCATCTATGCTTAGCCAATCAGCAGCGGGTATCACCACTGGGTCGACTACCACAGGTACCAGTTGATATTGACGGAGTTCGCAGCTTTGCAAACTTTGAAGTTATAGAGATCATTGGCAATAGCAGACTGTACCCAGCTTTACTAGGTATTGATTGGGAAATCGATAACATGGTTGTTATCGACTTAAAGAAAATACAAATGACCTTTGAGGATAAGCAAATCCGGGTCATTGCACTGTTGGATCCTTTCCAGGGTCCTCGCTACATTAAACCTATCAGGGCAGAGGAGGAGGTGCGCAACATGGAAAGCCTTTATCAGATGACTTCTAATCAGAGTGATTACATCAACCATACCGTAGAAGGAAACATTAGTTGGCGATGCGAAATCTCATGTGCATGAGACTCGGATGTTGGTCTAGAGAACTGGCAGAACAGACTTTACAAAGTCTCAGCTCGTAGATGTGCATTTATGACTAAGTCACTGCAATGGATTGGCATAGAGATCATTGATATTCTGTCATTTCATGGCTTAACAGATGTCAATGAATTTTACAGCAGTTTGAGTAGGAAATTCCTCAGGAGCAGAGGATGACAACTATGGACCTTAGAGTAAAAGCCACACTTGCAAGATGGTGGCATGCACATAAAGAACATATCGCATCATGGGATGATCTTAAGAGACTAATGGCGATCAAATTTTCTAATGACAAGGGGCCTTTACAACAGAAATACACAGGAGAGAGTGACCCCAGCTCACATATTAAAATTTGCGAACAAAGTTCGTCGAATATTGCAGAGGATTAATGGGTTCACATATTCATTCACACTTTAGACACAATTCCAAGGAATTGGTACACTGAGACAAAGTTGCACAGAGGAACCATCACATGGCCACTTATGATAGATAGCTTCCTACTCACTTTCACTTTTGAGTCTGAGTATCCAAGCATTGATCAGGCTCTAGATGTAATAAATACTAAGGTATTTGATGACTGTACCCTATCAGTTCTTGCTCAGCTTGATTGGGCCAGCCAGTTGGAACATGCGCTAGAATGTTACAACTTCGCAGCAGAACAAGATGATGAGGATGAGAATCCTCGTAGTGTCAACATTCCTGATTCAGAAGGGACTCGTGACGTTGATGGACCCAGACTAGAAATTCCCGCTATCACAGAACCTATCAATATTAAAAAGATCAATATTGGCACAGAAACGAAACCTAAGTTTTCCTCTATTGGAAACTATTGGGATGATGAAACAGTAGGACACATCGCAGATCTCTTACATGACTATCAGGACCTATTTCCCCCTAAGTTCACAGAGATGAAGGAAATAGTAGGAGATTTGGGAGTCATGTGCATACCATTGAAAGAGGATGCTAGGCCAATTAAGCAACGTCCATACAGATTGAATCACCGCTATAAAGAAAAAGTTAAGGATGAAATTGATAAGATGCTAGCAGCAAGCATCATTGAGCCAGTAGAAGAAAATGAATGGGTTAGTCCCATGGTCGTGTAGGAAAAGAAAACCAAAGGAGAAATCAGGATTTGTGTCGACTTGCGCAAACTCAATGACGCATCACTTCATGGCCCATTTTCGACACCTTTCACTGATGAAGTGTTAGACAATGTGGGAGGATAGGAGGTATACTCCTTCACTGATGACTTTTCAGGCTATCACCAGATCAGAATCCATCCAGAGGATCGACACAAGACCACTTTTGCGATAGAACGGGGCTCATTCCAGTACACGGTAATGCCCTTTGGTATTAAAAATGCACCAGCTATCATTTCTAGAGTAGTAGTTGTTATATTCAAGGAATACATCCATAAATTCTTAGAAGTCTATTTTGACGATTGGATTATATTTGGATTAATAGACAAGCATATAGGATATTTAAGGCTCATGTTAGAAAAATGTAGGCAATATCAGATTTCTCTTAACTTGAAGTAATGTATATTCTGTGCACCATTTGGTATTCTGTTGGGTCATATTGTTTGCAGACAAGGCTTGATGGTAGATCCTACAAAGATTTCCATCATTGTGCATCTCCCAGCACCCAACTCAGTCAAGCAATTGAGAACAATGCTTGGTCATACCGGGTACTATAGAAAATTCATCAAAGGTTATGCAAAGATCACAGCACCTATGGAAAAGTTGTTAAAGAAAGACGTGAAATTCCTATGGAATGAGGAATGCCAGCAAAGTTTAGACACACTTAAAGAGAAGATGGTTACAACACCCATCTTAGTATTCCCATATTGGAACAAGCCATTTCATGTACATGTGGATGCATCTGGCATCGCACTGGGGATCGTCTTAACACAACCAAGAGAAGGAGGTATTGATCACCCTATCGTGTACTCAAGAAGAAATCTATCTACCACAGAAGAGAACTACACCACCACAGAAAGAGAAGGATTAGCTATGGTTTATGCTCTACAAAAGTTCAGGCACTACCTATTGGGTGCCCCATTCAAGATGTTTACTGACCATTTTGCTTTAAAGTATTTGGTCAATAAACCAGTATTAGGAGGAAGGATCTACAGATGGTTACTCTTATTTCAGGAGTATGATTTTGAAATTATTGTAAAACCAGGAAAATTAAATGCCAGACCTGATCATCTGTCGCGGATAGATTCAGGAGAAGAACCAAGTAATTTAGAGGATAATATGCCAGATGCACAATTATTTTCTATCCAGATTGTAGATGAGTACTATGAGGATATTATTCACTTTCTCACTATAGGGTGGGCACCAGTTGACTTTACTAAGTAGCAAAAGAAACAGTTAGTTGTGAAAGAAGCAGACTTCACTTTGATCACAGGACATCTATATAAGTTAGGTCCAGATGAAGTCATGCGCAGATGCGTGATGCTGCATGAGAAAGAGACCTATGATATGGATGATACAAAAGATTCCAGCATTAGTCAAGCTATGGTTGAAGTGGCACAAGAGTGTGTCAAGGTTATGAATAAAGAGGTCGTAGGACTTCGCGAGCGACTTACAAGGACTTCGTAGGAATCCAAGGAGAAGATACAACAAGAGAAACCAGCTGTTAGTGGCTTAGGGACGAGCCACAAGTAAGTGTTAGGGGACTGTTGGAGCAGGGTCCTGTAGCTACAAGAAAAGATGCTACATCGGGATAGGGAAGTCAAAGAAGATAGTACCTGAGCAGCCGAGAAGAGAGAGCTCAACCACTGCACTTAAGGTAGCAGCGAAGACAGGAGGGCTCAACTACCCTCATAAAGAGAAAAGGAGAAACAGGCCAAGGTATTGAAGACAAAGGACAGTAGGAAGCGGTGCCCATACCCACGATCAACGCTGGGAAGTGTGGAAGACTGTAGAAAGCTATGGTGTGACAATAAGTGGCAGCCCACAGTACAGATGCACCGACTGTCACAGTTAGGGTTTTTGGGTTACTGTTGGGAAAGGCCCACAGTTTTGTAATGGCGAGACCTTCGGGCCGCCTATATAAGCATGTATTTTGTAATGCAAAAGGTTATACAATTGGGTAGCTGCTTAGATAGTTAGACGTGGGGTAGCCACTGAATCATTTAGCTAGCCAAGTGTCTCTAGAGTCTTAGTATTGTAAGAGTTAAGCTCTGGTTCTGTTATTCAATCTATAGTTATCTTACTATAACTAGTAGCTGGCTCCTTGAGCATAAATGTAACGATCCGCATGGATTGAACAATCTGCATGGATTGAGAGAGAGAGGAAGAGTATATTGTAAGAAGGCAATATAAGAAGAAGAAGATATCTAAGAGAGAATGGCTCCCGGTTGTGTGTGTGGAGTTTCCCAGAAGATCTCAGGCTGCATAATAGGTTGTAGTGGAACTGTGTTTACTCTCTCAAGATATAATATAAAAACCAGTTCCTGTGGACGTAGCTTCCCCCATGGAGGTGAACCACATAAAATCTGTGTGCTGTGCGACTATTTCATGTGTTTGTGCTTTACTTATGTGTTATATGTTACCTGTTACATGAATTTTTCTTATCAGTTGATGGGCGTATGTATGTTATGCTTTAGTTATAGCGCATAGAAGGTTAACCGCAAGTTGAATGTATCAAGTAGCCTGTATATGAGTTTATCAGTGCTTGATTCATGTTAGTTGATAGTTATTGCGTTAAGTGACTCTGGTATATGAGTTCCGCGAGTTTAGTATAGTTAATGTTATCTTGTTAAATTGTAGAAGGATGAGTGAAGTGGTTTATCACCCTGGTGAAGGTTAATAGAGTTATTAGATCCAGGAGGGAGGTTGCAGGACCTTGAGAGTTGATACGCATATCGAGCCTCACTATAGGACATATTATAGAGTAGGAAGGTGATGTCGCATCGTCTGGGAAGTTGCGGTGTGAGATATCGCAGGGAAGGAGCTTAGTAGGAGAGTAAGTTTTCACATTGCTATAGAAGCTGCGATGTGATAAGAGTCCGCTCCCTATCAGCACCAGCTAGGAGGAGAGATCGTCCTCGCAGAGAGATCTCGTTGGCTAAGAAGAGTCGCGAACCAATAGGATGCTACAGAACCCAGTTGAAGACACCTGAGTCTTCAGCCGACCCATCCGAAATCACTTTGGGTGAGACTTCAGGCTTCTCTGCAGTCTGTTGCCGAAAGGGCCAGTGAGCTAGGGGTTTTGTTGGTACAGTAAAGTAAACTCGGGTCTTCCCCAGAGAGCCAACAGTATGTCTACTTGCATGGTAATGAGTGCACCAAAGATCATCATGATATTCCATAGCCATTTTTATTTATTACAATTGTAGCATTCATTCCAATGACGGTTTCCCCTACTGGTGATGCCTCCAATTTCATCGCGGTTTCCACAGCCTCTCTATACATCACAATCTTTTGTTGTATAAATGGTTGTTAGATATGAGGGACAAGTGCTGCGATAAACTATTCTTTATGTTGAACATCGCTCATCTGAAAATTGACCTGAGCCATCAATGTCTTAAATTACTGTTCAAAATCCCAAATTGTTTCATTGGGGAATTTTTTGATCTCTTTCAATTCGGTAATGTACTGAGCTTCAGTTTTTGACTTCTTAAATTCCTCAAATAGCCCTGTTCTAATCTCATCCAGTGTTTTTAATGTACCTCCCCGAGGCACCCATGTGAATCTCATAAACCATTCCAATGCGTGGCCCCTCAGAGTAGTGGCTATCTGACTTTTCTTGACATCATCATCAATAGTTTTCTGAGCAGTCCTGATCACTTTGCATAAGAACCAGTACTGCTCCAGATCGTTGGTGCCATTTCCATTGAATATTGTCAATTTCATTTCATCTCCCACCATTCTAGACCTTCTTCCTCCTGCTGGCGCTCCATTACTAGACTATTACTGACACACCAGAAAAGTCGATGTAGAATGTGCATTCCTTCCTTATGGTGGAGTAGTGCATGAAGGAGTAGACACATTACTACTAGGGTTCAATCTTGTCATTCTTCCGGGTGTATCCTAGGCTTGTATGTCCTTGTCATCAAAAAAAGGTCACTTAGTCTCATTTTATTGTTCTTCATGGTATCGCACTTTGACTTCAGTAGGACCTTCTCCCATCCTCTGGCTCTTTTCTCAAAACCTTGCTCCTCCCCTCATACAAATACTTATTTCTTCGACGACCTTTACATTCTAACCAAAAATCATGTCCATCTACCCCTTATTCTCTTATGCATTTCCCCCCTTTTGTCATGGTTCCTACATCCCCTGCACACCAGAGTTCCACTACTCTTGGTCCATCTTTAGGATACCCTTTCACATACTAGTTTCTTAATCGACAGTTATAGTGACAATAGGAACCTTCCACGAGGTCCACTGAAAAACTCCCTTTCCACCTCATCGAAATATTTATTAGTATCAATAGAAAACTCAGTGATATATCCTTCCAAGATACTATCCAACCATACCTCGACTACCCGTGATGCCTTGTTGCTGGTTTCTTACAGTGCCTAGATTAATTCTAGGGTCCAAGATTTCGGCTCTCCTCCTTGAGAGTTTTTTTTCCACTTAGCAAAATTTTCCAACCATTCATGCAAGGGCACCGAGAATTCACTAAAGAACCATTCATGAGGACTGTTGTGGATATATATATCCAACCAGTGGCCCATTGATAGCTTAGGATTCTGATTTTCAGCTTCAGCAAAATCCCGCAACTTCAGATCAAACCATCCCTCGATATCTGATCGAGTCGGATGCCAGAACATATCCCCCTCCTATTTGTGACTTAGTCCCAGCAACAGAACCATTTGTTGATGAATCCCACCAACAAAGCTTCCTTAACAGGGGTTCCCACTATGTCAACACCCTGCAGCACAATATCCCTGAGCACTAGCCCAGATAGGTTTTACCCTTCCCAGCAATGTTTGTAGAGCAGATGAGGTCTCACCCGAGGCGTTCAAGGGAGAGCTGTCAGAACCAAGTTTCCGAAAGTGGGGAAGGAGGACATGGGGATCCTACAGAGGGAGATCATAACTTATTTGATCTCATATAGTATCAGAATGTCACAGCATCATTCAAGGAACATCATAGAGCATCAAGCATAAATTACGACAACTTAAAACCATAGATCACATTGATATATCAGGAAGAAGCTAAATCACATCCATAACATGTCATTTTAACACAACAGAGTCGCAACATCACAACAGATCTATATCAATAGACAAGAATTGGGCCATAGACATCACATCATATATTCATCTTGCGCAAATATGCCACATTACATAATCCTTCTCCAAAACTAAATACTGCATACATCATAAAGAAGCCTAGATAAAATCACAGTCAAGACAAGAAAGTCTCGAATAAACAGATCGCACCAGATCTTATCCCTTACAATCGTGCATGCAATACAATTGTTCACAACTGCTCATACATATATCTATCCTATGACTCTGCTTTCTATATTTCCCCAAAATAGATCTATAAATAGGCTTATGCCTTTACATCAAGGGTCCACTAATAACTAAATTCTAACCACTACTGACCTATTGCAACAAAACTTGGTCAAAATATACATAAAATATTAAAAAACGGTTATTTTCCTTCTTATCACACCAATCTTCCCTTGCGCGGTACCACGTGATCTTGTGCAGCTGCAACGACGCTGTGCAACTCAATTTTCCCAAACCCCTTGCCTACATAGTTGCAGTTTTTCTTGCATTTTATCCTGATCAAATCTTGTTGTAACACCTCCTCGTGTTATGACAACAACAGTCAGATCTTGTGGTTCAGCTGCAATCATCTAAACATTCATGTTGGGATTTTGGTTTGGGTTCTGCGTAGGGTTAGGCCCTGTAATAGTCCTTGCTTTCCATTTTGCGATCAACTTAGGAAATTGCTCCACATTATGGTCCTGTCCCTTACAGTATGAACATGTCTTTGCAGGTTCCAGGCAATCTCTGGCATAGTGACCCAGTTGTCCACAATTATAGCATGTAACCTGACCTCTCCCTCTACCAAATGCTCCTCCTCCTTGGCCTCTGAAGTTTCCACTACCCCTTCCTTATGGGTGTGGTTGTTGTGGCAGGTACTGATTCTGTTGGTAGTGAGGATGGTAGTGATTTTGTTGTGTGTATGGCTGCTAAGGTGCATACTGAGGTTGATACTGGTTTTGATACTAATTGGGCGGGAACTGTGCAGGATAATATGATGCTTGTGTTGGTTCAACTTGAACATGCCCCTCATTTTTCATTAAGTAGGTGTCAATGGTCTTCTCCTCCAAGAGCTGGTATGCCTTACAATCTTTCTCTTCATGGCCTACTTACTTAAAAAATTTACAGAAGAGGTTTTATAGGGTACTTACAACCTTTTGAAAATATAAACACTGCTCACTGTGATTCCTCTAGACTAAAATATGTGACACGAGGGTATCCCCTGGCCATTTAATGGGTTCGGTGCATTGGATGAGATATAATTCATGAAGGTCAGACAATTATCCTTGGTGTGTATGTCCGTTCTGCATTTTGTGCACCATAAATATTCTTGTGCTTCCTTTCCCTTCTTGATGTGCTACAGCTATATCGTCAGATCATCCAGCTGTGACTAAATCTTCACCATTCCTATGCCACCATCGGCCATTGGAGAGGCCTATAATTTCATTGCCAATTCCAGTGCTTCGGTATACGACTCAATATTTTGTTTCATCAATGGACCTCGGATGTGTGGTAATAACACAACAATCAACCACTCTTTATGATGTACATCCGACATTTGAAAACTTACTTTAGCCATCAAATTTTTAAGCTACTGGTCAAAGTCCCATACAGTCTCGACCAATGCTTGCTTTATCTCCTTAATCTCGGTGATACACTGTGACTCAGACTTAGGTTTTCTAAAATCATAGATCATTGTGGCTTGGATCTCATCAAGGGTCTTATGTGGTGTCCTGATTGGTGCAACACAGAACTTCATAAACCAATACAACGCACGACCCCTCATAGTCGTAATCATCTGCACCTTTCTTATGTTTGCATTATGGACTAAACGAACCATCCAAATGGATTCACAGAGGAACCAATGCTACTATGGATATTCTTCTCCATTCCCATTGAATGTGGGTAACCGATTATCTTCCCCAACCATTGAGTTGGTGTCTGGGTTCTTTGGTAAGGGATTCTAATGGGGTGAACCCTCTTGTGGACTATTTGCATTACTAGCACTATCAGTATTAGCAGTCCTTTCCTAGGATGAAACTCTAGATATTACCTCCGATGATAATCTTGGTGTGATTTAGTTGCATCTTGAATTTGGTGTCTCTGTAGACTCTTCAGACTCCTCTGCTCCTTCTTATATCGGTCTATAGTCCTCCTCTTAATCACAAGACCCTTTGTCTTCCTATGACCAAAGTTCATGTTCACTCCCCTCGAATAACCTAGGATTTCGTCGCCCTCTTTCAGTATTTCTTCTTCTCCTTGATCTAAATCTCCTTCCACTCCTTAGGAATCCAGCTTCTCATTCAGGTTCTGTACTCCCTGGGACATCTCAACTCAACATTTCCCATTTTCTTGACAGACATCTAAGACATAGCATTCTTCCTGGGTATGTAACTCAAATACTCAACTGCAAGATACCCTTCGCATAAACAAGCATCTTGATCCATGTACTGATAGATAACAAATATCTTCTTCGCGGTCCTTGGAAAACATTTCTTTCAGCCTCACTATATGAGGTTATAGCCTCTACTGGAAACTCAGTAATATATCCTTGCAAAATACTATCAACCCAAAAATCAACAGCTCTAGAGATGGTGTTACTTACACTAGTTACTTCGTGAACCAACTCATCATTCCACTCAACTTCTTCTCTTTTTTGGAAATTCATCTGCTTTGTGGCCAATCATGACAACCACTCATGCAGTATAACATAGAACTATGCAAAGAAGATCTTGTGTATATCAAAATATATATACTTGTCCACCCAATTTTCTACGCTCAGTTGAGATGCTGCGCAAATGCTAGCGTCTTGGACTCCCGCCAGTCCTCTATATCATTCTTTGTCGGATGCCACAACATTTCCCTCAACTCAAATGGTTAACATTACTGACAATGGAACCATTTGTTGGCCTCTTTCTCCTTCTGGTCTCAATCCATGCTTCAACAACAACACAATACCAACAAGATACCACAAAACATCAGCCCGATAGAGCAAGCTCAGTCGACAACACCTACGAGGCAGGCACAGTATCACTCAAGATATCTAATGTATAACTTCTAGAACCATGCTTCCATAGTTGGCAAGGGATTATAGTCCCTTAGCATTCGGCCAAGGTGCTCGACAAAGACAACAGGACGATGGAGTCTATTACTGCGTGACTGGGCACAACTATATGGAAGCATTGCACGACACGACCCTGTCCTTAATCTCAAGAATTGGTGCAACTTGTGCGATGCAGCTGACTCCTTGTATTGACAGACAGTGTGTGACTTATGCTTTAACTAAGGAAATTAACCATGAACTTATTCACAACATTCCACTAATTCTTTAAACAATCATTCATTCATTTATTAATAATATGGTGCCATACATTCAATAGTAACTCATCAATATACAGTATTAACTTGACACTCACATAAAAATTCAACATCAATCAATCATTCAACACAGGAAATAACATGGAAACCCATTTGGCAAAAACCACCATGGTTCTCTTCATTTGGCATGAGAATTGGGTATAGCACCTTGCAGTCTATGAGCTGTAGACTGTTCTTATGATATATATTTCTTACTCAATATTCTTACTCTCATTCTCTCTGGTTTATTATTCTATCTACTCCTACTGATCCACACACATCTTGGATCAACTCTTCTACCTACTATCTATGCACTCAGTTGCAGATTACTTCTACTTCTAGCGGTCTATGCACATAGCTACAAGATATGCGGCTCAACAGCCTTCTACTACTACCAGACTCTTCTTTGAGTCTTATTTCCCTCTAACTTTAAATTCTTTCACAAAACTGAGTGACTTGGTGAATGAACCACTAATCAACAACCAACAATGACGAACAAAAAAGAACCCTTATACAGAGTGGGTTATTCCTATTTATAACTTCTACAAGACCACGTAGAGTTGACTACATACTATTCATCAATTATAGGTTGCAATTAGTCATAAAAAATAGTTACAAGATGTCATAGACTGACACAAGGCACTATCATCCTGACTTACATATATTCCTTCATACATGTGTTGTCCACTAGCTTACAACAACTTTAGCAGCCATGATCTTCTTGACTTGTCACTTTTTGGCTATTACCCACCTGCTGTAACATCCCATTTTTGACCCCAATGCATTAAATATACATGATGTGTATATATTGTAATTAATTGTGGTGTGGAGCTAAAGGAAAAGGCCCCACCATCGATTTGGTTGTGTTATGTTTCAGGAATTGGGATTGTTGCCAATGGTATATCATGCCATCCGGCACATTATAGTTTTGGCATCATGTAAATATGCACTTTAATTGAAATGAACCTACAACCAGCTACGACGGTGCAATGATAATGAAAAGGGAATTATTTTTCCTAAGGATAAGGGGGGGATTGTTAGACCTTGAGCCTTTGGGGGGAAAAGCCATGTGTCAGTTGTTGAACCCATCTGGTTGTCACCCACCCTTTTTGTATTACTCACCTTTCCTTGTCTTATCATCAACCACCACATTAAACACCTGATGTTAGTTGGGGTAGTTATTGTTGGGTAGTGGTGGCTATGGCAGGACTATCAGTCCTTACCCACATGCCCACTCCACCAGCAGACTCTTCATCTTCACGTCATGTGGGAAGAGAAGCCACATTCTCTCCACTCTCCCATGAATCCATTCTTGGGGGGGGATGGTTCCATTCTCCATGGCCTAACTCATCCTTTCCTCACGCAGAGGTTGGAAAGGGGCATTGTTATCCTCACGCAGGGACGCACAGGTTTTCTCCTCATGCACAAGGTTCTCCTTTGTTTTGGACTCACGCATCAAGTTGGGAAGCCGTGTTTTGTCACCCATGATTTCCTATGAATGAACCTTCACGTTCTGGGTGGTGTGTATGTGTTTCCCCTATCTAGGCTGAGAATCAAATCTCCTCTCCCAGATCTCAGACTGTGTATTTTCTCGTTGCTGCAGGGTTGAAAATGGGGTGATTTTTCTTCCCCTAGTTTTGGGTTGCTTTGTGTGTGCAAGTGTCTTTTGGGTTGCTGTTGAGTTGTTTTGGCCACACTAGGGCCAAGAAAAACTCTGAATCGCCTTGCTTGGATTGAGTTGAGTTCACCCTGTTTTCTTTTGTTTCCTCACAAAGCTGTGAATCGCTTGGTTTTATTGGGGGTATGCAGTGGTTGGTCTTCGAACTGTGTGGAGTGGGATTGAAATATGGGTATGCTTGAGAAATCTAATGTTTGGGGGATACATAGATAGAGTTAGATGGCTGGATTTCTTCTCCACAACCCTGGAATGGCACTAGAAAGGGAAGTCAGGGCCTGAGGAACTATGAAGCAAAGAGGGGACTGATTCCTAGTGTCGGGTGTGTGTGGGTGTCTTAGAAGTCAGGCTAGCTTTGGCATAGGTGTCCTTAGCTTTTCCATGAGCTCACCAACTTAGCATTCAGGGTTTCCCAGCTCCTTGATGGCCTGATAACCCAAATGTGTTGACTTGGCTAATTGTGTTCCCTTGGATATGTGTAAGCCTTCTTAGTCCCTTATTCCTTGGGGAATCATGCCCAGCTCGGGGGTGGCAGTGTTGCTGAGAGATTGATGAGCACGCTGGCCTATGGTTGGGTGGAACGTTGCAGTGACATAGCTAGCTATGGGACAAATTCTACATAAGATAAGAATTCTTGACTATTTCATCTCTGTTCAATTACATTTACTATTCAATGAATCATGATGAACATGTTGATGTATGAATGTATGTTTGCTTCTGCTATGTATGTTGAATAATTATGCATCATAACATGTTTTCTGTTTTAAGAATTTTATTTCAGAATTATATGCATGTTCATGTTCATGGGGCTAGTTTCCCAAATTCTTTGATGGTTTGGTAGTGTCCTCTTCACCGATCGGAGGGTCGGGGACGTTACATTATGGTATAAGAGTGCATGTTGCAGCATTGGGCCTCATAAGGCCATGAAGATAAGCTAACAGAGGCAGGTTTCCCTCTGCCCAACAAGGATCAGAAATTATGACACAAAATCCTCAGAAAATCTTTCTAAGTGCCTGAGCCATTGGCTCATCATGAGACTTAGTGGGAATCTCCTCTGATGCAGCGGGGAGCTAGATGGAAATTTCCCTAACGAAAGACAGTTGGAAGAAAAATTGTGAAAATTTCTTTGAGTTTTTGTCGGTCGTCGGTGGAGAATAGTGGAAGTTGGAGCTACAGTTTCGGCAGAGGTGAGTCGAAGACCGCTGAAATGCCGGATCAATTAGTTGAAATATCCTCTGGTATCGACCATCGGTGATCGACGACGAATAGAGGAACGGAGAGCCAATGGAGTGGAGACCGAAAGGAGAAAGAAGATTTTTTTTTTGAAAAAGTCTCTAATTGTTGAGACCATCGACGTCAGCGAAGATTAGTTGAGCGAATTAGTGAAAATTAGATGATGGAGTCGACGAAACGTCACCGTCATGGGAGAAAATTAGTGGATAAGGAGTCGATACGTCGGCAGAAGAAAGGACAATTTTAGTGGATAGCATAGCCGATGAGGTGGCAAATATTGGCAAAAGAGAAAGGAAATTTTCACCGAAATTCTTGTAAGTGTCAGGTCATGGGAAAAAAATAGTTGATGGACCAGCCAAAATGGTGGCAGAGATCACTAGAAGACCGCCAAAACATCGATGAGAATTAGATGATGATGTAGCTGATACATTGGTGGAAGTTAGATGATAAGAGCACCAACGCGAAGGAGAAAAGAGAATATTTGGAAAATTCTCTAAGTATGGAAATCGTCGGTGAAATTTACTGGATGGAACCACCGAAACGTTGGTAGAGATCCCCTGAAGACAGCAAAAACGTCGACTAAACTCAATGGAAGATCATCTGATACGGACCATTGGCAAAAAATAGATGATGGAGCTAACACATGGGAAGAAGTTAGTTGATGGGTCCATCGATGTGTCAAAAAGAAATAGTTGTTTGGACCGCTGATGCCATCGGTGAAACTTAGTTGATGGAATAGCCAATGCGGTGGCGGACAAAGGAGGAAGCGTTGCCGAATCATCGGTGAAAATTAGAAGATTGGATCACTGACACATTGTGTTTATTGGTTCCTACCACCAATGGGTTTTATGGACCATGGAAACCACAGCTGGTTTTCTACCCACCGTTGCGGATGCCTAAGGAACTATCCACCCAAGGGATAGTGTATCCAATCACCGATACGACATTATGGGAGTTCATTTCCTCGCTGATGCTGTAGTTCCAATCACCGATAACAGTCCTTGGCATCGCCAATAAAGTCTAGAAGCTTAGACAACTACGGATCTGACATGTCGGAGGAAAATAGACGATCAAACTGTCGATGGGCATCAGAGAAAGCTAGCTATTTTGGCTATCGAAGTGTCAGAATTTTAGTTGGGAAAAGGTCCAATTGGGAAAAAAGAAAAAATTGAGTTTTTCAAGTGGTATTTTTTAGCAGTTCTTCAGCAGAATTTAGGGCTGAAAAGGAAAAATTCTAGGTATTTGAAGTTAGCAACCCAGACCAAAACATAGTTGTGTGTTTTGCCTAGATTTGGTGAAAATCATCATCTTAGAAGTGGTGTGATTTTCACACCCGAAGTCAGAATGGAGCATGTGGATAGGCGTTGGAAATATTATCCAGCAGGGAACAAGGGAGAGTCACCATAGTTTGAATGAGAAGAAGCAAGGTAATAGTGATTGTTTGAAAAATAAATATGTTGCTGTCAATATGGACAAATCCGGGAATTGCATGCCTAGAGGTAGTGTTGCTGCCTTTCACACACCTGGGTCACGTGGTAGAAATATTCAAGCCACTCAGTGTTTCCTTGGGGGAAAGTCTCGATTCAAGGCTGTCACCTTGTTCTTGACTCCTCTGTTTAGGCTCAACTCCTAACGAAGCCAAGGGGGCTAGACCCTATTAAGTTACTAAGGCTAATTACTTAGTACGGTGATGTTAAACCGAATGAATTACTTAGGAGTTTGAAATTTAACCATAAACAACCATAGACGACAAGATACAAAATGAGCGCACGAAAGCACAATGCTGAGACACAATATATATATATAGCAATAAAATAACCATTGCCTTAAAATGGAGTGAAAATAAAATCAATGTACTTGCATGTTCTTGGAGTGAATGTTTTGTAATTTCCTCTTGGTACATTTTAAGTTAATTTGAGATACGAGTTGATTAAAATTAGGAGAATGGGTGGACTCCAGATATGTAGAAATTTAGGCCAGCAGTAGATTAATTTTACCCACAACAATTATCAATTGATCATGCAAAATTGCTAACAATGGAGACTGAATATGGAGCTGTAACACAAAATTATATTAACTGAGTGTACAAATAGACAACCCTATAATAACATAGTTTGCTGAATATATAGAATACATCAAGAGATCGAATGCATAAGGAGGCATCCAAAACTAGCATAAAGCAGGCTTACCCAAAATAGGCAAATCCCCCATAGGTGTAAAAAGTTGATCCCAAATCTGTCATGAGGCTCACGAATTGGTAAGGGCACATGGGCAAGCTAATGAGTGGTAGAATGGTAGCTAATACATGCTTTTTCATGGAGTAAAGAGTGAAGGATGAAAGGGGCAAAAAACAAGTTCACCTCACCTAGTCTTGCTTTCCTATGTGCCTTAAAACACTGAAAAAGCAGGCAATAAAGCAGAAAATGCTGAAGGGTGCCTAGGAGGCTAGGAATAAAGCAGATTTGATTCCTAACACTTTCCCAAGTTCTACATGAGTCAAATATGGCAAGTTTGACCTCTATGGATAGGCAATTAGCAACTTGCACATGGTGGGACTCATGAACTAGGCAAATAAGGAAAAAATAAATGAATTAATGTCTAAGTGAGTAATACTATGGGTTTGATTATTCTAACACCCCCCCTTAAGCCTGAATTTATGAGTAATAAATCAAAATATAGGGCCTAGAAACAAGGCTTAGTCACCCTTTTACATACTGCAAGTCCATATGAAACAAGGAAAGAGGAAAAACCAACTTGGGAAAATCCTCCCTTAAACATGGACTGTAAAACAAAATTGTAGAATCTTGTCTCCACTCATACCTTTACAGCATGATCAGCAATCCCCAACAGTGATTTGATATTGTTGAAGGTCTTCTCACAAAATTCTTTGGTGAAGATATCAGCTACTTGTTCTGAAGATGAACAGAAGAGTAGGTGAATGGTGCCATCATGCACAAGCTCTCTGATGTAGTGCACGTGAATCTCAATGTGTCTGGTTCTCTGCTTCTGCACTGGATCTTTGCAGATTCGAATGGTACTCTGGTTATCATAGTAGATGGTAGTTGAGTACTCAGGTTCGAAACCACACTCTCCAAGTAAACCCTGCGACCATTAACACTGAGTTGCTGCATTAACAACTCCTCTGTACTCAGCTTCTGTAGATGAGAGTGCAATGGCACTCTGTTTCTTGCTTGACCAGCTGATTGGCCCTTCTACAAGCATGAACACATAACCTGAAGTGGACTTTCTATCTGTTCTATCACCTTCCCAATCACTGTCAGTAAATCCAATCAAATCAAGATCAGATTTTGCCTTATAGAAGATCCCATGTGTCCTTGTTCCCTGAACAAAGTTAAGGATCCTTTTGGCTGCTTTCCAATGGATCTCATGAGGCTGATACATGAATCTAGAAGCCACACTTACTACATAACAAATATCATGTCGAGTATGTGTCAAATACAATAAACATCCAATCAATTGTCTATACAGTGTATTATTTACCATCGGTGGAGAATCATCTTCCTCCAGCTTCACTCCTGAAAGGAAAGGATTTTTGCTTGCTTTGCAGTCTTGCATTCTGAATTTGCTCAGCAAATCCAAGGAATACTTGGACTGGTGCACCTTTATTCCAGATTTGGTTTGAGCAATCTCAAGCCCCAGAAATTGACTTAAGAGCCCCAAATCTGTCATGGAGAAGGCTTGGTTCATAGCTCCTTTTAAGGAAGCAATCTCAACCTGTGAGCTTCCTGTAATGAGGAGGTCATCAACATATAACACAATGATCAGTAATGAACCATTAACAGACTTCAAATATACATTTGGATCTGATTTGCACCGAAAAAAATTCATAGATAGCAAGAAGCTATCTATCTTGGCATACCAAGCCCTGGGGGATTTCTTTAGCCCATACAATGACTTTCTCAACCTGCACACAAGAGAAGGGTTAGTAGAAAAACATTGAGGCTGCTGCATATATATCTCCTAAGTGAGATATCCATTCATAAAGGCACATTTTACATCCATGTGATGTACCTCCCATTGCCTTGAGGCGACAATGGCTAGAGCTAGCCTGATGGAATCCATCTTTGCCACTGGGGAAAAGGTCTCATTGTAATCGATGCCATGAACCTATGAGTAGCCTTTAGCTACCAATATAGCCTTGTACTTTAGTGGTGAACCATCAGCAGAAAATTTGGTCTTATAGACCCACTTACACTGTACTAGTTTTCTCCCTGGAGGAAGATCCACTAACTCCCATGTGTTGCTCTTCTAGAGTGAGCTGAACTCCTCATTCATGGAAGCTTGCCATATTGGATCTCTTGATACTTCTTCATATGTTTGAGGATCATACTCCACCATCAAATATCATTTTTCAGCAAGCATAGGATCCTTCATACACAGACCACTCTCAAATTGAGATATAGTCCTCCTTGGGTCATTGGGATCCCCATCTAGCTCACCTGCTGCATGTAGTGTCTTGGATTCCCATTTATGCCTTGTGGGGCTGTTTGGGTCTGAAATAAACTCATCTCCATCATAAAAATCAGAATCATCATGTTCAACAAACTCTTTACTTACTTCTTGAGGTTCAGGTGGTGAAGAGGCTTCACCAATTTCCACTTCTGCAAGGGGTTCTTCTTCAAACTGAACACACCTTTCAATGAAGGCTTTGTTTGTGCTCAAGTTTATCAAATTGTACCCTTTTGAATATTCAAAGTATCCAACAAAAATACACTCTTGGCTTTGGGGCTGCAAAGCCTTCCTCTTCTCTGTCGAGATTCTAGCCCATGCCTTTGAGCCAAAAATCCTGAAATGGGTCACATCTGGCTTGTGCCCACTCCATGCTTCGAAGGGAGTCATACCATCAAGCTGTTTGTGAGGCACCCTATTATGAATATAGTATGAATAGTTGATAGCTTCGGCCCAGTACTTCGGTGGCAAAGTTTTGGCCTCCATCATGCATGTTGCCATCTCCTTCAGTGATTTGTTCTTCCTCTCAGCAACACCATTTTGCTGTGGTGTGTAGGGGATAGAATGCTGCATCTAAATACCTACATCTGCACAATAGTTAATAAACTCAGACTTGACATACTCACCACCATTGTCAGATCTGAGGACCTTGAGTTTCCTTCCACACTAGTTTTCAACCAAAGCCTTAAAGACTTTGAATAGGCCAAAAACTTCAGACTTGTGTTTCATGAAGTGAGCCCAACAATACCTGGAAAAATCATCAATAAAGGTCAATGCATATTTGGCCTGACTCATGGACATATGAGGGAATGGGCCAGCAACATCACTGTGAATCAGCTCGAGGGGTGCAGAGGTTCTCTCATGACTTTCTTTCCCAAACTTATGCTCTGGGTGTTTTCCTAGGATACAGCCTTGGCAGACTCCTTTGGAAAATTTTATCTTGGGAAACCCTATGACCATTTCTTTATCACTAAGATCAGATAGATACTTGTAATTTAGATGGCCAAATCTTTCATGCCATAGCTTGCTAGCTTCATTAGCATGGATAAGAAGAGCAGAGGGGTTTGAGTAAGGTAGGAAGTGTGAAAACATGTATACCTTTTGAGCATGATTCGCTACTCCTTTTGCAATGACTCTACCACTTGAGATTTCTGTGATCTCAAATTCATTGGGGGAGAATATGAATTTCTTAGGAGACCCAGTGTGGGTCATCTGGTACACTGACAGAAGGTTGGAGGCGAGACTAGGGACATACCCCACATTGTTGAAGTTACCATGATCAAGATCTATCATTCCTTTGCCTTTACTTTTAGTGAGAGAGTCATCTCCCAGTACAATAGATGGTCCTTTCGACATATCCAATGAGGAGAATACCTCCTTAGTCGAAACCATGTGTCTTGAAGCTCCAGAATCTATGATAAAACTGGGTGAGCTTGATGTGCCAGCAACTAGAGCATAAACTCTCTCTCTGTCATCGGAACTTGATCCTCCTTCTCTCTTCTTTGATCTTTCTGGAAGGGAGATGCCATTCTTCTCCAGGATATTGGTCAGGATATCAATATGCTTTTTCATACAAGAGATTTTAGTGTGATTGTCCTTCGAACAGTATGAGCACTTGTTCATTTCACCTTTGGTTTTCTTCTTCTGGGTATTTTTCTTGGGACCTTGTTGATCCTCTGGAGACTGCTTCTTGTCTCTTCTTTGCTCAGGTGGATTTTTAGCTTTCTTTTTTCTTTTATCCACCTTCGAATCTCCAACAATCAAATCTTGATCTTTGGAAGGTTTGATGATGCCCATCATCACCAGCTTGTCTTGTTCTTGTGTGAGAGATTCCATGAAATCTGCAAGGCTAGGCATCTTCCAGGTTTGAGCTGTGAGTTTTGTGGCATAGAAGGTCGAAACAAAGACTAAGTATTCAGGTCCTAGTTTTGAGAGGATGGCCAATACGAGCTGATCATCTTTCTTTTCGATACCACACTGCTTTAGCTGCAAAACTAGTGCTTTGAACTTGGAGAAATATAGCTGCAGGGATTCAAAGCTACTGGGACTCATAGAAATCAGCTCATTTTTGATCTGATGTCCCCTCATCTCATCTGTCTTTCCAAAAATATCAGAAAGCTTCTCCCATACTTGATCCGGTGAAGTTAATCCATCGAGATGGAAAAGGAGGCCTCGGGAAATACTGAGACATAGGAGGCCATAAGCCTCATCTCTCCGATTGTGCCATTTGATCTTCTCTGCAGCTGCATTTGGCTCTGATTCTGTTGCCATAGTCACCCTGTAGATTCCTTTCACTCTCAACAAGATCTCCATCTCTGCTTTCCATTCAAATAAATTGAAAGGAGTCAAGATAGTTTTCTGTGAATCCATAGCTTTAGAAAATCTGTCCCGGCTGTCAATAGAAGGCTCCCAGTCTTGATGTCGAACCTGCAAAACAATTTTTGAAGGAGAGTAATAACCTACAATGGATTTGATACCATGTATAAATTTAGGCCAGCAGTAGATTAATTTTACCCACAACAATTATCAATTGATCATGCAAAATTGCTAACAGTGGAGACTGAATATGGAGCTGTAACACAAAATTATATTAACTGAGTGTACAAATAGCCAACCCTGTAATAACATAGGTTGATGAATATATAGAATACATCAAGAGATCGAATGCATAAGGAGGCATCCAAAACTAGCATAAAGTAGGCTTACCCAAAATAGGCAAATCCCCCATAGGTGTAAAAAGATGATCCCAAATCTGTCATGAGGCTCACGAATTGACAAGGGCACATGGGAAAGATAATGAGTGGTGGAATGGCAGCTCATACATGCTTTTTCATGGAGGAAAGAGTGGAGGATGAAAGGGGCAAAAAACAAGTTCACCTCACCTAGTCTTGCTTTCCTATGTGCCTTAAAACACTGAAAAAGCAGGCAAGAAAGCAAAAAAAGCAGAAGGGCACCTAGGAGGCCAAGAATAAAGTAGATTTGATTCCTAAGGCTTTCCCAAGCGCTACATGAGTCAAATATGGCAAGTTTGACCTCTATGGATAGGAAATTAGCAACTTGCACATGGTGGGACTCATGAACTAGGCAAATAAGACAAAAATAAATGAATTAATGTCTAAGTGGGTAATACTATGGGTTTGATTATTCTAACAAGATATACCCGAGAGTACTTGGAGTATGTCCAAAACTAAACCTTCACGGCTACCTGCAAGGAATATGTGGGCTAAATGGAGTCTCTGGGGCTATTGTTCATAATGCACCCATTAGGGTGTGATAGAGATCGACGCCCTGAGGTCACTTTTCAGAAGTTCTTGATTCCTTTGGGTATTTTTCCACCGTAATGGTTTGATCTAGGTGTTGGATTTTGACCTGATGGTTTGTCAGTTTGGGAGAGTGAATCCTAGTTATACTAGTCACTCAAGTGCTTTTGATAAAGCTTAACTGATTGGACGAAACACATCCAAGTGCAAAGCATACACACCGGAGTCTTGAATTTTGAGATGGATGTTCTTATTAAAAAGAAAACCCTCTAGGAACCTCTTTCGGTCCAAGTGGACCTCAATCGGGGAATCAAGGAGGGTTTGATTTTATTATGGTTATCAAAACAAATGATGATAGAAAATAAAACATAAAAAGAAAAGCAAACCACAATTTTCTAATTAGACTACCACGAACTTTTCTTCACCTTTCGGTTCAAAAGGAGGCTCGTGGGGTAAGTATTAAAGTTACTTTGAAACCAATAGAAATGGAATATGGAATTGATTTTACATCAAAGTATACTACCTTGTAGTTTAGTACTACGCTAGATTGAAAAAAAATGAACGAAAAGCAAAAAATGACACGGACGCAAATCCCCCCAGTGGGGATGGGGAATGGGCTCGAAAGACCCTATTCACAATTATTTTTATTACCAGTGGTTACAATGTCAGAAAACTGATATGATGCCTCTTAAATCTTATACAGAATGAAACCAAGAGCTTACAAAGTGCAAAAATTAAAGATTTCAGTCAAAAAGGGAGACCCCTAGGGGGATTTAGAAGGCCCAAAAGTCACTTTCGAACAGTGGCTCCATCTCTTTTCTGTTATACCTGCTAAAAACCAGAAATCTTATTAGACTGAAATATGCCAAAATGCACTTTGAAAGTACCTTTGGGTCATCTTACTTTTAACCAAAAAAAGCTAAGATAAAACTAGTTAAAAACGGTAAAAAGGGAACCAAGGAAAACAAGCTTTCCTTGGGATCTTGGCTTTCCTTTTAGAAATCCAATATGATGTGCACTGATTGCTAAATTTATCTTTTATAACAGAAAACAGAAATCTAATGCATGCAAGCTACAAATTCTCTTTAAAATTCCATGGAAAAATGACGATTTCCCTAAAGCTAGATCTAGAATGCTTATGAAACCCTTTAAGAACAAGATCTAGATTAAGGGCTTTGAGAAGATAGATATATGTTAAATTTAATTTAAGATAATATATCTAAACCATATCAAATCTATGAACAAATCAACCACGTATAAGAATTGATTTTGAAGGAGGAAGAAGAGGAGAAAAATGCTAGTAGCCTTGAAAATCCACCATGGAGCTTTCAGGTGGAATGTCGAGGGACTATGCCTTTGGAAGGTTTTGGAGAGAGTGAAGAAGCAAACTAGATCAGCATCCTCTCCAATCTAGGATCTTTCAACTCAGCTGAAATAAAAAAACTTATCGAAATACTTGTGAGATCTGATTAGTACATACACAGAGATTCAAAATAACATGCATATAAGCTTATAAAACATGCTGAATCTAGATCTATAAACATGCATCAAAGGAAAGAGATGGCCAATAAACTTATTGAAAAGCACCTTTCCTATCAAGATTATGATAAGCTTATTATCAATCTTAGCAATGAATCCATAAGCAATCAGCAAATGATGAACATAGATACAGGTTACCTCAGTAAAAAATGGCAATGATCATCCACACATACAATGGCATAACACCATCTTGCCTCCAAAGCTTCTCTTTATTTCAAATGAACAATAACAATAGTATAATAGCAGCAACACCTCAATCCTAGTTCTAACTAGCTTGGAAGAGGCAGCCTGAGCTTTTTTTATACAAAAAATAGGAGATCCGTCCCAGGGGGGCACAAATCCCAAGGAGATAGACCAGCGTAGTTGAAGGACAGTCCATCAATGCCTGATCTATGTCTAACTGAGCCAGATCTGAGTATCACTGAGTGCAATTGTTAATCGAAGAGCCGATCTGACTGACACCTCAACCTGTTGACTCAAGTATCCACCAAAACTCATCCAGATGAGCCAAAACATGTGGAGGAGAGAGGGAGGGAGAAATTCCCCATAAAGGATGTTGAAGATCAACTCTGGATCTGATTTGATCACCTCCTTCAGTCAAGGATTTGTCAGATCCAGTCAATCTGGTTCAGATCTGACTGATTTCAATCAAATTGGCTGAGAATCCACTGATATATGATTCTAGATTTGCTCAATTATTTATCAATTTATTAATTAAAATAATCAATAATTGATTTTTGGGGCTTTCTAACCTGAGTGATGGAAAATCACTCAAAACTAGGAAATAGTGGGTCCATGGGTTTACATGGTGCTCTTAGCTTGAAAATGAGCACCTACATGACTGAAATAGATTATTTGTCCCACTTGTATTACAAAATCAATTTTTCCAATTAAACTATAAAAAAATAGCCTAAGTTTTGGAAAAATTAAATTTTAATAAAAAACATTGAAAAAACTAAAAATTTGAAAAATTGAAAACACCTAGGGGGACTTAGACATGTTCATATGACTCGACCATGATGTCTAGCATGTTTATACATTGACACATAGACTCTAATAATATCAATATGCCTAAATTCCAAGCCGACCACCCCAGCTTTGGAGGTATGGAGTGAAAAACTCAGAAATTATCAGTCGTTTATTCAACAACTAATAATAACCAAGGGAAAAAACACCCTGGGCTGAACGGATTGACAAATAAGTCTAAGAGACCGAGTCTTTTACAGACACTATCATGATAGAACATTTATTACAATTCCCCCATGGGGTATGAACATGTGATATAGTACAACAAGGATTCCCAGAAGCAAGAATGAAGGTCTTCTAAAGTCCGAACAAGTTATCCTTGTCTAGTTCACCAACCGCACTTGATAAAAAACCACTAAGTACAACTTAGGTGGTAACATTCTGGCTCCAACTGCGGGACATGTGCTTGATCTGGTCTTTAAGGCAAGGATAGGATATGAGAACACCATAATCTCTAGTTTATATACCCTATAAAAACATCTCAACTTGACAAGAAAACCTCAGTAGCACAAGCTTTATATAAAAACCAAATGAACCATTAAGATGATTTATTTAAACAAAAGAAATGTAATTAACTAATGAAAAAGAAATTTTTAATATAGCTAAGTACAAAACGTAAATGCAGAAAGTAAATGCTCTCTTTTAGGAGCTTATTTTCCTACTCTAAGCATGATATAAAAGGTTAGGTGTAATAAAAAATCCAATGTAACCACCTAAGCATTTTATTAACATAAAAAAAATTTCCTTGTCTTTGGTTACCAGCCAAAGTAAGGATACCTTATTCAAAAAATGCAAACTTGCGTGATGATTCATAATGGGTGGGATGGATGGGAGATCATAGGCATGCATAATATCGTCAAACTTCCTCCCAAACCGGTAATTGCTTGCGCAGGCTACTTCTATCCATGACTGGGCAAGGTTGATATACAAATCAGAGTGATGAGGCAGATTGACTACACCATCATACTGATCATCGAGGCTTACCGGATGATAATTCCCTGTATAATCCCCAAGTGGCTCCAAATCATGAGGAGACCCTATATGTGAAGATCATAGTTGAGAGTGATATTCTAATAATTGCATCACATCTGTCTTTTCACAACACTGCTTCTCCATGTGTTCATTATTGATACCTTTGTGCAGCTCTGCATGATATGACTCTAAATGATCATATACAAGTTTTGAATGCTCCTCTTCCATTATAAAATTTTCCCAGGTCTCCAGATCCATGCTCTCTCCTTCAAATATGCCATAGATAGAAAAATCAACAAAACCATCAAAAGTTTATGGTTCACTATTTTCCTCTTTATTCATGTCACAGACTAGATTTTCCATGAATGTCCAGGACTCCTCATCAACATATTTGTTGGAGATAAGGGATTCTTCGTCACGTGTATCATGCTCCAAGTTATACTTGTCCTCATTTTCATACTCATCTTCTTTAGAGAAAAGTTCACAAGGAAGTAAACCTTCTAGACTGTCATCATTATATGGAGAACACGTAGCAATCCCATCATGTACATCATAGTTTTAATCATAAGTTTCACTATAAGATTCTGCAATGGTTTCATCCTTAGGCTTGCACTATTTAGCCGGTGACAAAGGGTAGGCCTAGCCTACCATGTATACATGATCAGAATCGCCTGATGTTGTTTCCTAATTACTAACCTCGGTAATTACATGTTCTATAACTTGGTTTGCTATAGCGCAAGTGCTTTCTTAGTGGAATTGATCACAAGGTCTACACCATGGAATGACTTCTTTTACTAGGTTAGTTGAGTCCAACTGGTTTGGAATCCTAGGTTCTTGTTGAGGATATTTCTTCTGATACACCTGATTCTGTTTAGGCTGAAAGTTCCTAGGTCCATTATTTCTTTCCATTGTGATTATTCTGTTCTGAATATTATTCAATTGTACAGATTGATTTGCCATGATTTGGTTCTGACTAGTAACCAATTTTTCTATCATGTTAGTTACCTTTTCCATGGGGTCTTTAGAGGTTTCCTTTTCCTCTAATTCAACAGCTTTTCCCTTCTCTTTGTTGTATGAAGTGTTTCCCCTAGTGTAACCTGGAATGTTGGATTTTCTTGAAGACTGGATATTCTTTTCTTTTTTCTCGGCCAATTCCTGAGGAGTTTTTAGATCAGCCGGCTCTTTTTCCCTTAACTGATACCTCAAATCACCAGTGAAGGCTTCGATGTAAGATATGAGGATGGAGGCATCCCTTGGCTTGATTTCTCTAAGGAGTTCCACAACCACACACCTGAACTTAGTATTAAATTCATCAATGGTTTCATTCTCCATCTTCTTTATGTTATGGAGGTCAGCAAGCAGATGTCTTGGTTCTTTCTTTTCCCCCCATTTGTTCTTAAAACCCTCTAGGAATTAATTAAGAGTTTTATATGAATCATCACCAAGGTCGGAGTACCATTCCGCAACATCATCCTCTAAGGATAAAGAAAAGAGCTTCATTTTGGCATCTTCATGATTATGGGTAGCATCATTTTAGTAACTGACAAGGTGCTTATCAAACTTTCGGATGTGAGACTTGGCAGTGATGGCATTATTTCCCTTGAATATGGGGAGCTTCTTAATAGCATCATTCAAAATGTCATGAGGATTATCTGCTATCTGAGAAAAGTCAAGGGGTTTGAAAATTTCTATCATTTCTTGAGATTGGAAGCTATGAATCTCTACAAATATGCGATGGATATCTGAGAGGGATTGGTTTCCTAAATTTTCAAGGTTTCTACAAGAAGTCTTCCTATTCAATCTTTCCCTAATAAACCTTTCGGGATCAGGGAGAGGATTAAATAATTGTTGACGGTTTCTTTGGGTAGAAATTATTAAAGGGATGTTAGACAGTGGAGTCACCAGATGGATCGAGTTTTAAATTTTATGTTTTTTAAATTCTAGACCAATCAAAAGTTTCTATATTTTTAGTTGTTTAGAAAAAAGTTAAGCTAAGTCGTACTCGGGAAAAAAAATATTTATCCCTGGCAATGGTGCCAAAAAATGTTGCCACCTTTCACACACCTAGGTCACGTGTCAGAAATATTCAAGCCACTCGATGTGTCCTTGAGGGAAATTCTTGGGTCAAGGCTGTCACCTTGTTCTTGACTCCTCCGTTTAGGATCAAATCCTAATGAAGCTAAGGGGGGTAGACCCTATTAAGTTACTAAGGCTAATTAATTAGTACGGTGATGTTAAACTGAATGAATTACTTAGGATTTTGAAATTTAACCATAAACAACCATAGATGACAAGATACAAATTGAGCGCACGAAAGCACAATGCTGAGACACAATATATATATATATATATATATATATATATATATATATATATATATATAGCAAGAAAATAACCAGTTCCTTAAAATGGAGTCAAAATAAAATCAATGTACTTGCATGTGCCTGGAGTGAATGTTTTGCAATTGCCTCTTGGTACGTTTTAAGTTAATGTGAGATATGAGTTGATTAAAATTAGGCGACGGGGTGGACTGCAGATATACCCGAGAGTACTTGAAGTATGTCCAAAACTAAACCTTCACGGCTAGCCGCAAGTAATATGTGGGCTGAATGGAGTCTCTGGGGCTATTGTTCATAACGCACCCCTTAGGGTTTGATAGAGATTAGCGCGCCAAGGTCACTTTTCAAAAGTTCCTGCTTCCTTTGGGTATTTTGCCACCGCAATGGTTTGATCTAGGTGTTGGATTTTCACCGGATGGTTTTTCAATTTGGGAGAGTGAATCCTAATTATACCAGTCACTCAAGTGCTTTTGATACAGCTTGACTGATTGGATGAACCGCAGCCAAGTGCAGAGTATACACACTAGAGTCTTGTCAATTTTAGTAAATTTTGAGATGGATGTTCTTGTTAAAAAGAAAACACTCTAGGAACCTCTTTGGGTCCAAGTGGACCTCAATCAGGGAATCAAGGAGGGCTTGATTTTATTATGGTTACTGAAACAAATTATGATAGAAAATGAAACATAAAAAGATAAGCAAACCACAATTTTCTAACTAGACTACCACAAACGTTTCTCCACCTTTTGGTTCAAAAAGAGGCTCGTGGGGTAAGTATTAAAGTTACTTTGAAACCAATAGAAATGGAATATGGAATTGGTTTTAAATCACAGTATACTACCCTTCATTTTAGTGCTATGCTAGATTGAAAAAAGATGAACGAAAAGCAAAAAATGACACGGACGCAAATCCCCCCAGGGGGGATGGGGAATCGGCTCGAAAGAGCCTATTCAGAATTAATTTTTTACCAGCGGTTACAGTATCAGAAAAATGATATGATGCCTCTTGATTCTTATACAGAATGAAACCAAGAGCTTGTTGTCGCCCGAAACTGGCACGCGGGTGCCGAAAGCCCAAACCACGGGCGCGCCGGCCCGGCAACAACCTCTCTCGAGAGAGGCCAATGTCACCACATCTTCTCTCTCCTTGCTTCAGGCTAGATCTTCTCCATCTCTAGGGGGGTTTCCCTAAGTTCGTATCTATAAGGCAGGTGCAACTAAGGGCAGGGTGATCTGAAGAGGCTGCCTTAGAGAAACTCGGGTAGCAGAAAGGAAAATAAATCGGATTAATGGGCAGGAAGGGAATGGAGGATCAGTCCTCAAGGGAAATTCCAGTGCCAGTATCAGAAGGGCGAATGGAGTCAAAAGGGGAATCAGAAAGGCTTTGCGTTTTGCAGAAGGGAGATTAGGCTGGTCCGCTCCATAATCAGAGGCCAGGAGAATGGTAGTATAACTGACTACTTTCCATTACTCCCATACCTCCAAGAACATAACGGTGACAAGCAACTTGGCAGCCGAAAATGCTTGCCCAATGTGCTAGATTGTTAGCCTTCTATGCCGGCGTAGTCTACAACTTATGAAAACACAAGATTACCACTGAAAAACCCAACATGTCCAGAAAGCTCAACAATGAATTTCTTTATTAACTCTGGGGAAAAAATCCTCCCAGCCCAAAAACTTTCCATCCTTACAAATGAAGAGCCTTGCTCTTTTTATAGTAAAAAAGCCATTCTAAAAAGGAATAACTAATATAATAATAAATGGGAAAAGGTAAAAAGGTCCACCTTTTTCTCAAATTGAAGTTTATAAAACTACAAACAAAACTCTAAAATAATTAAAGGTAACTCTGCCTTAACCCAAAAACTGCTCAAAAAGAAAGTCGACCCATCCATGACTTCCATCAGCTGCCATCGCATGAATCCACAGGTGGTTGCCTTAAAAAACTGCCACATAGCATGGCAAACCCATTGAGCTGCCACCGAACTTAGTCAGTGTGACATCCCCCTTAATCAGCAGCCAACTCATGAACAATTGCCAATTCAAACACATAATACGCTGCGTGATTCTCTCTGCTACGTCAGGAGTTGGCGTTTTTGTTTGAAACCCAAGCTGTGGTGTTTGATAGCAGTTGTCAATAAGAAGACTCCACGTGCTCGGCTGGTTTGATTTAACTTTGTCCAGACTGATGTGAAGGATCCCGAGACAAGGATTTTCCACTATGATTATACGAGATCACTAACAGCTCCGAATCTCAGCGAGATTGACACTCCACAGACCACCGATGCTGGCCCATCATTTACTGCTCCACGATGCCATTCAGTCTATGAATGTGGCTATTATATCAAACCTTTGGTGCTGTGTCACACTTTAACGTTGTGATCTATTACTGCTGCATTCTATATGCACATAAATCCACGCAGAGGTATGTGACCGGGTTCAAGCGATGGGTTGGAAGATAGCCAAAAACGGTGGACCACCACCACTCCCACGTGGTAAAAGAAATGCAGCCGAGCTACTACCAAAATCTCCACGCGATGAGTGCGGCCAGACCATCACTCGACGCCCAATCCTCGGTGGAAATTAATTGATGAAACCAACGTTAAGATGGAACCCAGGATCCACGCTGCTTGAAAAAATATTTATCGACGATGAAAAAATACAGGCTGCCAATCGTAGACCAGCAATAAAAAATTTGGTATTTCCACTCGGCTAATTTTCATGGTGCTTACGGCTTTTTGGTTCAGCAACCAAATCGGAATTAATTAACAGGTAGATTAATTTTTTTATTGTAAATCGAATCAAACAGATGATTGATGTTGTCTCTGAAGCCGGTAGTGGAAGATGATGATGCACTGTCACAAAAAACGCTGATTTCTCTACCACCCACTGCCAATTAATGTTCTCCACAAAATACGCTATCGGGCTGCATCAAAGGCTATACGTAGTTAATACTGATAATCAGTAATCTGGAACAGAGTATTGGATCTCTGGACTGGCCGAATTATAAACTACTGCCTGAGCTTCATGTAGACTCTCCCCTCCAAACATGCTCGTGATATGAGGATACACGCAGAGAACCCATTACTTTGGTTGTCAATCAAACGGCTCCTGATGAAAGGGATCGATCAACCGCTCCAAACAACATGACTACCACCTACCAATGAAGCTCTCCATGCCATCGACTGCCATAAGGAAATCTACTTCGAAAACCTGTCACGATGAGTTAATAAAATTGTGTCTTGGTTCACAATTCAATTCGCTGCCACCAGGGATCACTTGATTGCCAAACTGCCAGTCACTATGCCAATCTGAATTCTCGGCTCTGCACTTCCAGTAAGAACTGTAGAGATCTGAAATTTGAATGCCATAAAATGAAGAATCTACTATGTTGGTTGCAACTCATCCACCTAACTCCATGTTTTAGTTCACTTTCCTATAGCACATGTTGTACTCCTCAAATACATGTTGTAGGGGTAAAAGTATCTTTGTCAGAAATAATTTAGTCCCTTGCAGCCACAACGCTATTGATGTTTTAAGGAGGCTTTTAACTGGGTCTTCTTCAGTTAAGTCTTTCCAAGTGCTGGAATAATAGTCCTTAACAGCTGATAATCTTCAAGGAAGCTGATCTTTGTTGACAACAGGTGGTTGGCAGTTGTTAAGGATCCCTTTTCATCATACTCATGTTTGCATATGATCCGATAACGTATAGCAACGTCATTTTCACAGAACTTGATTCTTTCTGTTGCTCCTCATTTTCGCTTTGCTCCTGCAAATAGTGTTTTAAGCACTCAAAGTGCAGAATGCAATTGGAGGGGTAACAGAGCTTACAAAGTGCAAAAATTAAATATTTTAGTCAAAAAGGGAGACCCCTGGGGGGATTCAGAAGGCCCAAAAGTCACTTTCAAACAACGTCTCCTCCTCCTTTCTGTTATACATGCTAAAAACCAGCAAGCTTATTAGACTGAAATATTCCCAAAAGCACTCTGAGAGTACCTTTGGGTCAGCTTACGTTTAACCAAAAAAAGCTAAGTTAAAACTAGTTAAAAATGGTAAAAAGGGAACCAAGGAAAGCAAGCTTTCCTTGGGATCTTGGCTTGACTTTTAGGCAGCCAATATGATGTGCACTAATTGCTAGATTTATATTTTATAACAGAAAATAGAAATCTAATGCATGCAAGATACAAATTCTCTTTAAAATTCCATGCAAAAAGGACGATTTCCCTAAAGCTAGATCTAGAATGCTTATGAAACCCTTTAAGAACAAGAACTAGATTATGGGATTTGAGAAGATAGATCTATGTTAAACTTACTTTAAGATAATAGATCTAAACCATATCAAAGCTGTGAACAAAGTAACAAGGTAAAAGAATTGATCTTGAAGGAGGAAGAGGAGGAGAGAAATGATGGTAGCCTTGAAGATCCACCGTGGAGATTTCAGGTGGAATGTCGAGGGACTATGCCTTTGGAAGGTTTTGGAGAGAGTGAAGAATCAAACTAGATCAGCATCCTCTCCAATCTAGGAACTTGTAGCTCGGCTGAAATAAAAAAAACTTGCTGAAATACTTGTGAGATCCGATTAGTACATACACAGAGATTCAGAATAACATGCATATAAACTTATAAAACATGCTGAATCTAGATCTCTAAACATGCATCAAAGGAAAGATATGTCCAATTAACTTATAGAAAATCACCTTTCCTATCAAGATTATAATAAGCTTATTATCAATCTTAGCAATTAATCCACACACAATCAACAAATGATGAACATAGATACAGGTTACCTCAGTAAAAAATGGCAATGATCATCCACACATACAATGGCATAACACTGTCTTGCCTCCAAAGCTTCTCTTTATTTCAAATGAACAATAACAATAGTATAATAGCAGCAACACCTCAATCCTAGTTCTAACTAGCTTGGAAGAGGTAGCTTGAGCTTTTCTTCTACAAAAAATAGGAGATCCAGCCCAGGGGGCACAAATGCCAAGGAGATAGACCAGTGTAGCTGAAGGAGAGTCCATCAATGCCTGATCTATGTCTAACTGAGCCAGATCTAAGTCTCACTGAGTGCAATTAAAAATCGGAGAGCTGATCTGACTGACACCTCAACTTGTTGACTGAAGTATCCAGCAAAACTCATCCAGATGAGCCAAAACGTGTGGAGGAGAGAGGGAGGGAGAAATTCCACATAAAGGATGTTGAAGATCAACTCTGGATCTGATTTGATCACCTCCTTCGGTCAAGGATTTGTTAGATCCAGTTAATCTGGTTTAGATTTGACTGGTTTCAATCAAATCGGCTGAGAATCCACTGAGCTATGATTCTGGATTTGCTCCATTATTCATCAATTTATTAACTAAAATAATCAATAATTGATTTTTGAGGCTTTCTGACCTGAGTGATGGAAAATCACTCAAAACTAGGAAATAGTGGGTCCATGGGTTTACATGGTGCTCTTAGCTTGAAAATGAGCACCTACATGACTGAAATAGATTATTTGGCCCACTTTTATTACAAAATCAATTTTTCCAATTAAACTATTAAAAAATAGCATAAGTTTTGGAAAAATTAAATTTTAATAAAAAACACTGAAAAAAAAGTAAAAATTTGAAAACTAAAAAAACCTAGGGGGACTTAGACATGTTCATATGACTCGACCATGATGTCTAGCATGTTTATACATTGACACATAGACTCTAATAATCTCAAAAGGCCTAAATGCCAAGTTGACCACCCCAACTTTGGAGGTATGGAGTGAAAAAATGTTGATGTATATGTAACTTCAGAATGTATTCTTATATGTATTTTATATATTGTAACCCGATGTTTATTCTGGGATGTTTCTATTATGTATTTGAGTCATATTGTATTACCCCGATGTTCCTATCGGGAGGATTATTAATGTAAACAAGTCTTGTTAAGTCATTAGGTAAGTCCCCACAGTTTCGGGGCACTTGGGTTATTATACACTAATTAAGGTGTAGGCTCAAGTAATTAATTATAAGTTAAGCCTACATGGTTGAGTGCACTTCAAGTCAATGGAAGAATATAAATAGAGAGTGAGAGTCTCTCTATTTATCACTTTTGAATTACATCACTTGCTCTCTCAAGTGTGGCGCACCTTTGGAGAAGGAAATACTTTGGCTTGACAGAAGACAGAAGGCTTCTGTTGTGTTGGGAGGTCATCTTACTGTTTTGGGATCACATCTTGTGGTGATACTATCTTAGAAGAAGTTGAGGGTTTTTCTCCATTTATGGTTTCCCCTCCTAAAATCTTTGTGTCTCTTGTCTCTTGTGATGTGCTTATGTGATTGTTGTGCTTGTTATTCTCTCAGTGAAAATATCTTAACATAATGCTAGCTTAAATGTTGAAAAACTAACATGGTATCAAAGCTAACCTGAGAAGAAGACATTGTGCAGCTACAGAAACTAGGGATTCCTATTTTGTGGATCTTCCTCCACATATTTTCAGCAAAATTATGCTAGGATGACTCTCCATTGAAGGGTGCATCGTTCTGTCGATACGGAATTCAATTTCAAGCATTTTCAGTTTTGATGTGGAAATTAGGGCTTTCTACATAAGAGGAATTTTTGGGTGAGACTAGCATAGGATTGTTCTTCTCATCAAAACCTAAATTTAGAGACCTGGATCAATAAATTTGGTTGGGTGAAACTCCAGGAAAGTAAAACCCTAGTTTGACCCTGAGCTAGGAGAAACCCTAAATACTAAAACTACTAAGTTTTGGTACAGTCGCTATATTCTGATATTGGCGAAGTCTCAGAAGTGAAAAATTGTAGGGGATGAATATAAAATCCTGATGAACACTGTGTCCAAAGTTCAGCTTCTGATTTTCTATATTCTTGGAGATATGATCTCTCCAAATGAGGGTTCCATCCTCTTCCAGAAATCATCCATAAACAGGACACCTGGGGAGATCTGCAATATCGTGGGCTACATAGGTCCAAATGGAATTCCTGAAGATGTTTCAGAAATGGAATGGAATTTACTTTCTGTGGTCTGAAGTTCAGACTCTGAAGATGAACCAGTGACACGTGGCATGCCGTACAACTTCACTGTTCTGAACAGTCTAGTAACAGGTCGCCTTGGGAAATGGATCATAAATCCCAAATGGTGAACTAAATTCTGATGAAACCTATGGTGTTGGATCAGGGACATGCGAGGTTACCTTAGTGAGAAATTTCAGACATAGAGGATCAGTAATTTCGGAGATATCACAGAAACAGTAACAGGAATTTCTGCAGAAGAAATCAGAAAATTAGGGCTTCCCGTTCTGGGAGTTTCCCTTCACTGTTTTCAGAAAAGGAGTACATTGGACAGATCCATTTGAAGAGATCTATATGTTCATCCAATCAAATTTGAAATATTCCAAGTTTTGAAAATTAGGGTTTCTGTGACAAACCCTAGATCAACGAACTCCGGGACAAGGACGGACACCTCAAATCGGTAAGATCTAATCCTTTGCTATTTCCATTTGAGGTTCTCATTTCAATATGATATATCACATCAGCTTAGTTAAAAGCTTGCGGAAGTTGACAACTTCCAAACTTGGAAGTATATGATCTCTCTAAAGAAAATGGATTGGACACCTACATGAGTATGGAAGTTCCAGTTTCAGAGGGAGATGAGGCCAAACAA
>LPNX010467638.1:81789-95332 GCA_001517045.1 Pseudotsuga menziesii | reverse complement strand
TATTTTGTTATGCATTTGTTTATATTCAGTTGTTGTATTATGCATGATAGGATGTTTGCATTAATGACAACATACTACTAATATGCATGTGATGGGTAAGTGGCTCATGGTGCTATACAAATTATCCATTGCTACTTATCTAGAATGAAACCTCTTTGCTGACATATTGGATTAGTGCACAATCTCAATGTTGTCCTGGTAGAGATGGAAGGCATCTAGAAAGTTTCAGTGAGATATGGATGAATGTTGTATTGGCTAAAGTAGTTGCATGATCATATATTTATGCATAAGAATTTGTCAATATGAATTTTCCTTATGAAATGTTTCTAACCATGCAAATGCATTTGACTTGTAGGAAAGATCGCATACATAATCGCTTACAAGCAAAGAAGAATGAAGACTTGTTCCGAAGAACAAGTGACGACAGTTTCAAGACAAAGAATAATATGATGAATGCAGTGACATCATTGATGCAAAACCTTCTAGTTCAAGAAGAATGATGTCAGGGCATAGTATCGAGATCCTGAATAGGTTCAGGATGATGGGCTGCATGGCCACACCTATGGAATCGAACCTGAAGCTATTGAGTGATGCTTCTTCAAAGACAGTTGATACTACGATGTATCGTCAGATGATTGGGTCCTTGATGTACCTGAGACCAAATATTTTCTTTGCTGTGAACACATTGAGACATGTTCACCTGATGGTTGCAAAGCATGCAGGGGTACAGTTGATTATAAGCTCAAGTATGATGCGAATCAGAAGATTAACCTGGAGGGTTATGTTGATTCAGATTGGGCAGGCAGTTCCATCGATAGGAAGAGTACTTCGGGATGTTGCTTTAGTATGGGATCAAGTGTGATCTCTTAGTTTAGTAGGAAGCAATCCCGTGTGGCACTGAGTACAGCTGAAGCAGAGTATGTCGTAGCTTGTTCAGCTAGTTGTGAGGCAGTATGGCTGCGAAAGCTACTGTCTGATATATTTGATCTCCAGTTAGATGCTACTTGTATACATTGTGACAACCAGAGTTGCGTGAAGTTGTCAGAGAATCCAGTGTTTCATGACAAGTCGAAGCATATCGAGATCAAGTATCACTATATCAGGGATATGGTGCAGAGAGGAGCAGTGAAGCTCTTGTATGTTGCGACGGAGGAATAGATAGCTGATGTATTGACGAAGCCATTGGCTAGGCTGAAGTTTGAGTACTTCAGAGAGAGACTTGGTGTTCTCCAGATCGAGGTTCCTTCCAAGAGAAAGTGATGAGACCCAGAGCCATTCTGACATGGTGAGAGCATTGGTTCCTTCCATGGTCAGATGTAAGGGCTAAGCCATTCCGTCATGGTGAGAGGATTGGTTCCTTCCATGACTGATATAAGTGCTGAGATCCATAGCCATTCTAATGAGTAGTTCAGATGTAAGGGCTGAGCCATTCTGTCATGGTGAGAGGATTCAGTTCCTTCCATGTCAGATATGAGTGCTGAGATTGAGAGCCATTCTGACGAGTAGGTCAGATGAAAGGGCTGTACCATTCTGTTCATGGCTAAAGGATTTATTTCCTTCCATGGCATATGTAAGTGCAGAAATCTCTCCTCATTGGAGTTGAGAGTCTTCCATCATTGGATGGGATTGTGCCACTCTGACGAGCAGGTCAGATGTAAGGGCAGAGCCATTCTGTTCATGGCTAAAGGATTTAGTTCCTTCCATGGTAGATGTAAGTGCAGAAATCTCTCCTCATTGGAGTTGAGAGTCTTCCATCATTGGATGGGATTGTGCCATTCTGACGAGCAGGTCAGTTGTAAGGGCAGAGCCATTCTGTTCATGGCTAAAGGATTTAGTTCCTTCCATGGCAGATGTAAGTGCATAAATCTCTCCTCATTGGAGTTGAGAGTCTTCCATCATTGGGTGGGATTGTGCCATTCTGACGAGCAGGTCAGATGTAAGGGAAGAGCCATTATGTTCATGGATGAAGGATTTAGTTCCTTCCATGTCAGATATAAGTGCAGAAATCTCTCCTCATTGTGGGTGAGAGTCTTCCATCATTGGATGGGATTGTGCTATTCCGACATGGTGAGAGGATTAGGTTCCTTCCATGGTCGGATGTAAGGGCAGTGACATGGTGAGAGGATTAAGTTCCTTCCATGGTCTGGATGCCACATCTGGTATCAAAAAGGACCAGCCCTGTGATTCCACATCTGGTATGAAAAAGGACCAGCCCTGTGATGCCTCATCTAGTATGAAAAAGGACTAGCTCTGAGAAGACACATCTAGTATGAAAAAGGACTAGCTCTATGTGGATGCCACATCTGGTATGAAAAAGGACCAGCCCTGTGATGCCTCATCTAGTATGAAAAAGGACTAGCTCTGAGAAGACACATCTAGTATGAAAAAGGACTAGCTCTGTGTGGATGCCACATCTGGTATGAAAAAGGACCAGCTCTGTGATGCCTCATCTAGTATGAAAAAGGACTAGCTCTGGGAAGACACATCTAGTATGAAAAAGGACTAGCTCTATGTGGATGCCACATCCAACATGAAAAAGGGTTGGCTCTGTGAAGACTCATCTAGTATGAAAAAGGACTAGCTCTGAGTAGATGGTACATCCAGCATGAAAAAGGGCTGGCTCTGTAGAAATTTTGATGACGAGATAGTATACACATGATGATGACCAGTGGAGATCCAAATCGAGCTATGATCCAAATCCAGTTATGATGACTCCGAGAGATCCAGATCGAGTGATGATCCAGATCCAGCAGTGGTGATCCAGATCGAGTGATGATCCAGATCCAGTCCAGTGATGTTGATCCAGATTGAGTGATGATCTAGATCCAGTGATGATGATCCAGTAGTGATGATCCAGATCGAGTAATGATCTAGATCCAGTGATGATGCCCAGTGGTGATCCAGATCGATTGATGATCTAGATCTGATGATGAAGATGACTTGAAGATAAATATGACTTGAAGATGAAGAATACTTGAATATGATGAGGACTCGAGGATGATCCAGAACATACAGAGAAGAAGACTTGTGCTGAAAATTGTGTCGAAAGAATACCTTCCTAGTTAAGAGGGAGTGTTGATGTATATGTAACTTCGGAATGTATTCTTATATGTATTTTATATATTGTAACCCGATGTTTATTCTCGGATGTTTCTATTATGTATTTGAGTCATATTGTATTACCTCGATGTTCCGATCGGGAGGATTATTAATGTAAACAAGTCTTGTCAAGTCATTAGGTAAGTCCCCACAGTTTTGGGGCACTTGGGTTATTATACACTAATTAAGGTGTAGGCTCGAGTAAGTAATTGTAAGTTAAGCCTACATGGTTGAGTGCACTTCAAGTCAACGGAAGAATATAAATAGAGAGTGAGAGTCTCTCTATTTATCACTTGTGAATTACATCACTTGCTCTCTCAAGTGTGGCGCACCTTTGGAGAAGGAAATACTTTGGCTTGACAGAAGACAGAAGGCTGCTGTTGTGTTGGGAGGTCATCTTACTGTTTTGGGATCACATCTTGTGGTGATACTATCTTAGAGGAAGTTGAGGGGTTTTCTCTATTTATGGTTTCCCCTCCTAAAATATTTGTGTCTCTTGTCTCTTGTGATGTGCTTATGTGATTGTTGTGCTTGTTATTCTCTCAGTGAAAATATCTTAACATAATGCTAGCTTAAATGTTGAAAAACTAACACAGAAATTATCAGTCGTTTATTCAACAACTAATAATAACCAAGGGAAAAAACACCCTGGGCTGATCAGATTGATAAATAAATTCTAAGAGACCGAGTCTTTTACAGACACTATCATGCTAGAACATTTATTACAATTCCCCCATGGGGTATGAACATGTCATATAGTACAACAAGGCTTCCCAGAAGCAAGATTGAAGGTCTTCTGAAGTCCAAACAAGTTATCCTTGTCTAGTTCACCAAGCTCACTTGATAAAAAACCACTAAGTAAAACTTAGGTGGTAACATTCTGGCTCCAACTGTGGGACGTGTGCTCGATCTGGTCTTTAAGGGAAGGAGAGGATACGAGAACACCATAATCTCTTGTTTATATACCCTATAAAAACATCTCAACTTGACAAGAAAACCTCAGTATCACAAGCTTTATATAAAAACCAAATGAACCCTTAAGATGATTTATTTAAACAAAAGAAATGTAATTAACTAATGAAAAAAAAAAGTTTTATTATAGCTAAGTACAAAACATAAATGCAAAAAGTAAATGCTCTCTTTTAGGAGCTTATTTTCCTACTCTAAGCATGATATAAAAGGTTAGGTGTGATAAAATATCCAATGTAACCACCTAAGCATTTTATTAACATAAAAAAATATTTCCTTGTCTTTGGTTACTAGCCAAAGTAAGGATACCTTATTCAGAAAATGCAAACTTGAGTGATGATTCAGAATGGGTGGGATGGATGGGAGATCACAGGCATGCATAATATCATCAAACTTCCTCCCAAACTAGTAATTGCTTGCACAGGATACTTTTATCCATGATTGGACAGGGTTGATATACAAATCAAAGTGATGAGGCAGATTGACTACACCATCATACTGATCATCGAGGCTTACTGGATGATAATTCCCTGTAGAAACCCCAAGTGGCTCCAAATCATGAGGAGACCCTATATGTGATGATCACAGTTGAGACTGATATTCTACTAATTGCATCACATCTGTCTTTTCACAACATTGCTTCTCCATGTCTTCATTATTGATACCATTGTGTGGCTTTGCATGATATGACTCTGAATGATCATATAAGAGTTTTGAATGCTCCTCTTCCATTCTAGGATTTTCTCAGGTCTCCAGATCCATGCTCTCTCCTTAAGATATGCCATAGATAAAAAAATCAACAAAACCATCAAAAGTTTTAGGTTCATTATTTTCCTCTTTATTCATGTCACAGACTGGATTTTCCATGAATGTCCAAGACTCCTCATCAACATCTTAGTCAGAGATAAGGGAGTCTTTGTCACTTGTATCTTGCTCCAAGTTATACTTGTCCTCATTTTCATACTCATATTCTTCAGAGAAAAGGTCACAAGGAAGTAAACCTTCCAGACTATCATCATTATATGGAAAACATGTAGGAGCCCCATCTTGTACGTTACAGTTTTCATCATAAGTTTCACTATAAGATTCTGCAATGGTTTCATCCTTAGGCTTGCACTGTTTAGCTGGTGACAAAGGGTAGGCCTGGCCTACCATGTATACATGATCAGGCTCACCTGATGTTGTTTCCTGATTATTGACCTCGGCCATTCCATGTTCTATAACTTGGTTTGCTATATAGCAAGTGCTTTCTTGGTGGAATTAATCACAAGGTCTACACCATGGAATGACTTATTCTACCAGGTTAGTTAAGTCCAACTAGTTCTGATACACCTGATTCTATCTAGGATGAAAGTTCCTAGGTCCATTATTTCTTTCCATGTGATTATTCTGTTCTAAATATTATTCAATTGTACATATTGATTTGCCATGATTTGGTTCTGACTAGTAACCAATTTTTCTATCATGTTAGTTACCTTTTCCATGGGGTCTTTATAGGTTTCCTTTTCCTCTAATTCAATGGTTTTTCCTTCTCTTTGTTGTATGAAGTGTTTCTCCTAGTGTAACCTGGAATGTTGGATTTTCCTGAAGACTGCATATTCTTTTCTATTTTCTCGGCCAATTCCTGAGTAGTTTTTAGATTGGCCAGCTCTTTGTCCCTTAATTGATACCTCAAATCACCAGTGAAGGCTTCGATGTAAGATATGAGGATGGAGGCATCCCTTTTTTTGATTTCTCTAGGGAGATCTGCAACCACACGCCTGAACTTAGTATTAAATTCATCAATGGTCTCATTCTCCATCTTCTTTATGTTATGGAGGGCAGCCAAAAGATGTCTTGGTTCTTTCTTTTCCCCCCATTTCTTCTTAAAACCATCTAGGAATTCATTAAGAGTTTTATATGAATCATCACCAAGGTCAGAGTACCATTCTGTAGCATCATCCTCTAAGGATAAATCAAAGAGCTTCATTTTGACATCTTCATGGTTATGGGCAGCATCATTGCAGTAACTGACCAGGTGCTTATCAAACTTTCCTATGTGAGACTTGGCAGTGATGGCTTATTTCCCTCGAATATGGGGAGCTTCTTGGTAGCATCATTCAGAATGTCATGAGGACTACCTTCTATCTGAGAAAAGTCAAGTGGTTTGAAAAATTCCGTCATTTCTTGATATTAGAAGGTATGAGTCTCTGCAAATATGTGATGGATATCTGAGAGGGATTGGTCTCCTAAATTTTCAAGGTTTCTACGAGAAGTCTGCCTATTCAATATTTCCCTAATAAACCTTTCGGGATGAGGGAGAGGATTGAATAATTGTTGGCGGTTTATTTGGATAGAAATTCTTGAAGGGATGTTAGACAGTGAAGTCGCTAGATGGATCGAGTTTTAATTTTTATGTTTTTTAAAGACTAGATCAATCAAAAGTTTCTATCTTTTTAGTTGTTTAGAAAAACGTTAAGCTAATTCGTACTCAGGAATAAAAATATTTATCCCCGGCAACGGTGCCAAAAAAGTGTTGCTGCCTTTCACACACCTGGGTCACGTGGCAGCAATCTTCAATCCACTCGGTGTGTCCTGGGGGGCAAGTCTTGAGTCAAGGTTGTCACCTTGTTCTTGACTCCTCCGTTTAGGCTCAACTCCTAACGAAGCCAAGGGGGGTAGACCCTATTAAGTTACTAAGGCTAGTTTCTTAGTACAGTGATGTTAAACTGAATGAATTACTTAGGAGTTTGAAATTTAACCATAAACAACCATAGATGACAAGATACAAAATGAGCGCACGAAAGCACAATGTTGAGACACAATATATATATATATATATATATAGCAAGAAAATAACCAATGCCTTAAAATGGAGTCAAAATAAAATCAATGTACTTGCATGTGCTTGGAGTGAATGTTTTGTAATTATCTCTTGGTACATTTTAAGTTAATGTGAGATATGAGTTGATTAAAATTAGGTGAAGGGGTGGACTCCAGATATACCCGAGAGTACTTGGAGTATGTCCAAAACTAAACCTTCATGGCTACCTATAAGGAATATGTGGGATGAATGGAGTATCTAGGGCTATTTTTCATAATGCACCCATTAGGGTGTGACAGAGATCGGCTTCCCGAGGTCACTTTTCAGAAGTTCTCGCTTCCTTTGGGTATTTTTCCACCGTAATGGTTTGATCTAGGTGTTGGATTTTCACCTGATGGTTTGTCAATTTGGGAGAGTGAATCCTCATTATACTAGTCACTCAAGTGCTTTTGATATAGCTTGACTGATTGGACGAACCGCAGCCAAGTGCAAAGAATACACACCGGAGTCTTGTCAATTTTAGTAAATTTTGAGATGGATGTTCTTGTTAAAAAGAAAACCCTCTAGGAACCTCTTTCGGTCCAAGTGGACCTCAATCAGGGAATCAAGGAGCGAATTATTTTATTATGGTTATTGAAACAAATGATGATAGAAAATAAAACATAAAATTATAAGCAAACCACAATTTTCTAATTAGACTACCACGAACTTTTCTTCACCTTTCGGTTCAAAAGGAGGCTCGTGAGGTAAGTATTAAAGTTACTTTGAAACCAATAGAAATGGAATATGGAATTGATTTTAAATCAAATTATACTACCATGCTGTTTAGTACTACACTAGATTGAAAAAAGATGAACAAAAAGCAAAAAATGACACGGATGCAAATCCCCCCAGGGGGGATGGGGAATGGATTTGAACGAGCCTATTCAGAATTATTTTTATTACTAGTGGTTACAATATCAGAAAACTGATATTATGCCTCTTGATACTTATATATAATGAAACCAAGAGCTTACAAAGTGCAAAAACTAAAGATTTCAGTAAAAAAGGGAGACCTCTCGGGGGATTCAGAAGGCCCAAAAGTCACTTTTGAACAGCGGCTCATCCTCTTTTATGTTATACCTGATAAAAACCAGCAATATTATTAGACTAGATATTCCCAAAAGCACTCTAAAAGTACCTTTGGGTCAGCTTACTTTTAACCAAAAAAAGCTAAGTTAAAACTAGTTAAAAACGGTAAAAAGGGAACCAAGGAAAGAAAACTTTCCTTGGGATCTTCACTTGCCTTTTACACAGCCAATATGATGTGAAATGATTTCTATATTTATCTTTTATAATAGAAAATAGAAATCTAATGCATGCAAGCTACAAATTCTCTTTAAAATTGCATGCAAAAATGACGATTTCCCTAAAGCTAGATCTAGAATGCTTATGAAACCCTTTAAGAACAAGATCTAGATTATGGGCTTTGAGAAGATAGATATATGTTAAATTTACTTTAAGATAATATATATAAACCATATCAAAGCTATGAACAAAGTAACCAGGTAAAAGAATTGATTTTGAAGGAGGAAGAGGAGGAGAGAAATGTTGGTAGCCTTGAAGATCCACGGTGGAGCTTTCAGGTGGAATGTCGAGGGACTATGCCTTTGGAAGGTTTTGGAGAGAGTGAATAAGAAAACTAGATCAGCATCCTCTCCAATCTAGGAACCTGCAGCTCAGCTGAAATAAAAAAACTTGCCGAAATACTTGTGAGATCTGATTAGTACATACACAGAGATTCAGAATAACATGCATATAAACTTATAAAACATGCTGAATCTAGATCTCTAAACATGCATCAAAGGAAAGAGATGGCCAATAAAATTAATGAAAAGCACCTTTCCTATCAAGATTATAATAAGCTTATTATCAATCTTAGCAATGAGTCCACAAGAAATCACCAAATGATGAACATAGATACAGGTTACCTCAGTAAAAAATGGCAATGATCATCCACACATACAATGGCATAAGACCGTCTTGCCTCCAAAGCTTCTCTTTATTTCAAATGAACAATAACAATAGTATAATAGCAGCAACACCTCAATCCCAGTTCTAACTAGCTTGGAAGAGGCAGCCTGAGCTTTTTTTATACAAAAAATAGGAGATCTAGCCCAAGGGGGCACAAATCCCAAGGATATAGACCAGTGTAACTGAAGGAGAGTCCATCAATGCTTGATCTGTGTCTAACTGAGCCAGATCTGAGTCTCACTGAGTGCAATTGTTAATTGGAGAGTTGATCTGACTAACACCTCAACTTGTTGACTAAAGTATCCACAAAAACTCATCCAGATGAGCCAAAATGTGTGGAGGAGAGAGGGAGGGTGAAATTCCCCATAAAGGATGTTGAAGATCAACTTTGGATCTGATTTGATCACCTCCTTCAATCAAGGATTTGTCAGATCCAATCAATTTGGTTCATATTTGACTGATTTCAATCAAATCGGATGAGAATCCATTGATCTATGATTCTGGATTTGCTCCATTATTCATCAATTTATTAATTAAAATAATCAATAATTGATTTTTGGGGCTTTCTGACCTGAGTGATGGAAAATCACTCAAAACTAGGAAATAGTGGGTCCGTGGGTTTACATGGTGCTCTTAGCTTGAAAATGAACACCTACATGACTGAAACAGATTATTTGGCCCACTTTTATTACAAAATCAATTTTTCCAATTAAACTATTAAAAAATAGCCTAAGTTTTGGAAAAATTAAATTTTAATAAAAAAACACTGAAAAAACTAAAAAATTGAAAAATTGAAAAAAACCAAGGGGGACTTAGACATGTTCATATGACTCGACCATGATGTCTAGCATGTTTATACATTGAACCATAGACTCTAATAATCTCAATAGGCCTAAATTCCAAGCCGACCACCTCAACTTTGGAGGTATGGAGTGAAAAACTCAGAAATTATCCATTAGAAGAAAGTTCAACACAAAATGGGCCTTTTAACTTTAACTCAAATTCCATGTCATCATGTGTTAGCCAATGAAATTGCTTTAAATTTGAAATACCGTATAGGTCTTAAACACTTTTTTAATATAAATTTGGGGATAGGTATCATAAAAAAAACTACTTTTTTTTGTTTGTATTTTCGACATATCTCCCCGTTTATTTACTGAAATTTTGATTAGGAGAGCTCGCTGGATGCGGAATTAAATTCCACATCCAACGAGTACCCACTTGGCATACTTTTGATGGACCCCGCTACCCAAAAAACAAGAAATACCTGAAAAACATGATGATGACATCATCATCACATTATTTTCAAGTATTTCTTGATTTTGGGGTAGCAAGGCCCATCAAAAGTATGTTGAAAGGGTACTTGTTGGATGCAAAATTTAATTCCACATCCAACGAGCTCTCTCGATCAAAATTTGAGTAAAAACCCACGGAAATATGTTGAAAATACAAACAGAAAAAAAAAAAAAGTTTTTTCTTTTCTTTCTCCAAAATTAATAAATATTACTTTATTATTTTAACTATTATTTTATTAATTCTTTTTTGCAGGCCCATTTTGAGGTGAAATTTCCTCTAATGAGTCGTTTATTCAACAACTAATAATAACCAAGGGAAAAAACACCCTGGGCTGATCGAATTGACAAATAAAGTCTAAGAGACTGAGTCTTTTACAGACACTATCATGCTAGAAGATTTATTACAATTCCCCCATGGGGTATGAACATGTGATATAGTACAAGAAGGCTTCCCAGAAGAAAGACTGAAGGTGTTTTGAAGTCCGAACAAGTTATCCTTATCTGGTTCACCAAGCTCACTTGATAAAAAACCACTAAGTACAACTTAGCTAGTAACATTCTGGCTCCAACTGCGAGATGTGTGCTTGATCTGGTCTTTAAGGCAAGGAGAGGATATGAGAAAACCATAACATCTGGTTTATATACCCTATAAAAACATCTCAACTTGACAAGAAAACCTCAGTAGCACAAGCTTTATATAAAAACCAAATGAACCATTAAGATGATTTATTTAAATAAAAGAAATGTAATTAACTAATGAAAAAAAAAGTTTTATTATAGCTAAGTACAAAATGTAAATGCAGAAAGTAAATGCTCTCTTTTAGGAGCTTATTTTCCTACTCTAAGCATGATATAAAATGTTAGGTGTAATAAAAAATCCAATGTAACCACCTAAGCATTTTATTAACATGATTTTTTTTCCTTGTCTTTGGTTACCAGCCAAAGTAAGGATACTTTATTCAGAAAATGCAAACTTGCGTGATGATTCAGAATGGGTGGGATGGATGGGAGATCATAGGCATGCATAATATCGTCAAACTTCCTCCCAAACCGGTAATTGGTTGCACAGGATACTTCTATCCATGACTGGACAGCGTTGATATACAGATCAGAGTGATGAGGAAGATTAACTACACCATCATACTGATCATCGAGGCTTACCGGATGATAATTCCTTGTATAAGCCCCAAGTGGCTCCAAATCAGGAGCTAACTCTATATGTGATGATAGTTGAGACTGTTATTCTACTAATTGCATCACATCTATCTTTTCACAACACTGCTTCTCCATGTCTTCATTATTGATACCTTTGTGCGACTTTGCATGATATGACTCTAAATGATCATATAAGAGTTTTGAATGCTCCTCTTCCATTCCAGGATTTTCCCAGGTCTCCAAATCCATGCTCTCTCCTTCAGATATGCCATAGATAGAAAAATTAACAAAACCATCAAAAGTTTCTGGTTCATTATTTTCCTCTTTGTTCATGTCATAGACTGGATTTTCCATGAATGTCCACGACTCCTCATCAACATCTTTGTCGAAGATAAGGGAGTCTTCGTCACTTGTATCATGCTCCAAGTTATACTTGTCCTCATTTTCATACTCATCTTCTTCATAGAAAAGGTCATAAGGAAGTAAATATTCCAAACTATCATCATTATATGGAGAACACGTAGGAGTCCCATCATGTACCTTACAGTTTTCATCATAAGTTTCACTATAAGATTCTGCAATGGTTTCATCCTTATGCTTTCACTGTTTAGCTGGTGACAAAGGGTAGTACTGCCCTACCATGTATACATGATCAGACTCTCCTGATGTTGTTTCCTAATTAGTGACCTTGGCCATTCCATGTTCTATAACTTGGTTTGCTATATAGCAAGTGCTTTCTTGGTGGAATTGATCACAAGGTCTACACCATGGAATGACTTCTTCTACGAGGTTAGTTGAGTCTAACTAGATTGGAATCCTAGGTTCTTGTTGATGATCTTTCTTCTGATACACCTGATTCTATTTAGGCTGAAAGTTCCTAGGTCCATTAGTTCTTTCCATTATGATTATTTTGTTCTGAATATTATTCAATTGTACAGATTGATTTGCCATTATTTGGTTCTGACTAGTAACCAATTTTTCTATCATGTTAGTTACCTTTTCCATGGGGTCTTTAGAGGTTTCCTTTTCCTCTAATTCAACGGCTTTTCCCTTCTCTTTGTTGTATGAAGTGTTTCCCCTAGTGTAACCTGGAATGTTGGATTTGCCTGAAAACTGCATATTATTTTCTATTTTGTTGGCCAATTTCTTAGCAGTTTTAAGATCGGCCAACTCTTTGTCGCTTAAGTGATACCTCAAATCACCAGTGAAGGCTTAGATGTGAGATATGAGGATGGAGGCATCCCTTGGCTTGATTTCTCTAGGGAGGTCCGCAACCACACGCTTGAACTTAGTATTAAATTCATAGATGGTTTCATTCTCCATCTTCTTTATGTTATGGAGGGCAGCAAGCAGATGTCTTGGTTCTTTCTTTTCCCCCCGTTTCTTCTTAAAACCCTCTAGGAATTCATTAAGAGTTTTATATGAATCATCACCAAGGTCGGAGTACCATTCCGCAGCATCATCCTCTACGGATAAAGCAAAGAGCTTCATTTTGACATCTTCATGGTTATGGGAAGCATCATTGCAGTAACTGATCAGGTGCTTATCAAAATTTCGGATGTGAGACTTGGCAGTGATGGCATTATTTCCCTCGAATATGGGGAGCTTCTTGATAGCATCATTCAAAATGTCATGAGGACTACCTACTATCTAAGAAAAGTCAATGGGTTTGAAAAATTCCGTCATTTCTTGAGATTGGAAGGTGTGACTCTCTACAAATATCTGATGGATATCTGAGAGGGATTGGTCTCCTAAATTTTCAAGGTTTCTATGAGAAGTATTCCTATTCAATCTTTCCCTAATAAACCTTTTGGGATTAGGGAGAGGATTGAATAATTGTTGGTGGTTTCTTTGGGTAGAAATTCTTGAAGGGATGTTAGACAGTGGAGTCGCCAGATGGATCGAGTTTTAATTTTTATGTTTTTTAAAGACTAGATCAATCAAAAGTTTCTATCTTCTTAGTTTTTTAGAAAAACATTAAGCTAAGTCATACTCGGGAATAAAAATATTAATCCCCGGCAACAGCGCCAAAAAGTGTTTACACCTTTCACACACCTGGGTCATGTGGCAGAAATCTTCAAGCCACTTGGTGTGTCCTTGGGGGCAAGTCTCGAGTTAAGGCTGTCACCTTGTTCTTGACTCCTCCATTTAGGCTCAACTCCTAATGAAGACAAGGGGGATAATTACTTAGTACGGTGATGTTAAACTA
>LPNX010467638.1:67710-81596 GCA_001517045.1 Pseudotsuga menziesii | reverse complement strand
AAAATTAGGCGAAGGGGTGGACTCCAGATATACCTGAGAGTACTTGGAGTATGTCCAAAACTAAACCTTCATGGCTACCCGCAAGGAATATGTGGGTTGAAAAGATTCTTTGGGGCTATTATTCATAACGCACCCGTTAGGGTGTGACAGAGATCGGCGCCCCGAGGTCACTTTTCAGAAGTTCCCGCTTCCTTTGGGTATTTTTCCATCGTAATGGTTTGATCTAGGTGTTGGATTTTCACCTGATGGTTTGTCAATTTGGGAGAGTGAATCCTAATTATACTAGTCACTCAATTGTTTTTGATATAGCTTTACTGATCGAACGAACCACAGCCAAGTGCAGAGCATACACACCTGAGTCTTATCAATTTTATTAAATTTTGAGATTGATTTTTTTTGTTAAAAAGAAAACCGTCTAGGAACCTTTTTCGGTCCAAGTGGACCTCAATCAGGGGGTTACCACGTAAGTTGTACTTAGTGGTTTTTTATCAAGTGAGCCTGGTGAACTGGACAAGGATAACTTGTTGGGGCTTTAGAGAACCTTCAGTCTTGCTTATGGGAAGCTTTGTTGTACTATATCACATGTTCATACCCCATGGGGGAATTGTAATAAATGTTCTAACATGATAGTGTCTGTAAAAGACTCGGTCTCTTAGACTTTATTTGTCAATCCGATTAGCCCAGGGTGTTTTTTCCCTTGGTTATTATTGGTTGTTGAATAAATGACTGATAATTTATGAGTTTTTCACTCCATAACTCCAAAGTTGGGGTGGTCGACTTAGCATTTAGGCCTATTGAGGTTATTAGAGTCTATGTGTCAATGTATAAACATTCTAGACATCATGGTCGAGTCATATGAACATGTCTAAGTCCCCCTAGGTTTTTTCAATTTTTCAATTTTTTAGTTTTTTTCAGTGTTTTTTATTAAATTTTATTTTTTCCAAAACTTAGGCTATTTTTTAATAGTTTAATTGGAAAAATTGATTTTGTAATAAAAGTGGGCCAAATAGTCAGTTTCATTCATGTAGGTGCTCATTTTCAAGCTAAGAGCACCATGTAAACCCATGGACCCACTATTTCCTAGTTTTGAGTGATTTTCCATCACTCGGGTCAGAAAGCCCCAAAAATCAATTATTGATTATTTTAATTAATAAATTGATGAATAATGGAGCAAATCCAAAATCATAGATCAGTGGATTCTCAGCCGATTTGATTGAAATCGGTCAGATCTGAAGCAGATTGACTGGATCTGATAAATCCTTGATTGAAGGAGGTGATCAAATCAGATCTAGAGTTGATCTTCAGCATCCTTTATGGGGAATTTCACCCTCCCTCTCTCCTCAACACGTTTTGGCTTATCTGGATGAGTTTTGGTGGATGCTTCAGTCAACAGGTTGAGGTGTCAGTCAGATCAGCTCTCCGATTGACAATTGCACTCAGTGAGACTTAGATCTGGCTCAGGTAGACATGGATCAGGCATTGATGGACTCTCCATCAGCATATTTGGTCTATCTCCTTGGGATTTGTGCCCCCCTGGGCTGGATGGCCTGTGTTTTGTATATATCCTGCTTGAGGCTCCCTCTTCCAAGCTAGTTAGAGCTGGACTTAAGGGATTGCCATTGTAACTCTGTATTTGATCATCATTTGTTAATAAATAAGATTTGGAGGCAATACTGTGTAGTGCATGTGTATGTGTGGATTCTTAGTGTTATGCTGCTGATGAGGTAGCTGCAATTTCCTGCCAAATTCTGTGCTGCTTCTGTGTTCTAGCTTCAAGGATTCAGCTGAATCTAGTAAGGGTGTAAACTAGGAAAGCTAGATTGCTTGATCTTGTTTATCCATATGATGTATGCTCAAAAATTTCAGTTATATGCTTAAATAAGGTTATTTTGGCATGATCTTTCATTTTTGTTGCTTTATACATCTATATCCAGATCTCACGAGGTGTGTGCAGGCTTGTGTTATTTGGTTGCAGGTTCCCGATTGGATGAAGGTGTGGATCTATATTGACTCCATTCCTATCCAATAAGCTCAAGACTCTGTCCCTCAGCACTCCACAAAAGGGCCTCCTTTCAGCTTGCTCCATTCAAGCAATGATCCGACCTTCTCTCCTCTTCTTCTCATTTCTACAAAAAATCAACATTTTTACCCGGTTACTCTCTTCGTAGCTTTGATTTTTCTTAGATATAACATATTAAAATTAATTCCAACATAGATATATATTATCAAAGCCTATAGTAATTCATAAGCATTCTAGATCTAGCTTTAGGGAAATCGTCTTTTTGCATGAAAATTTAAAGAAAACTTGTAGATCGCATGCATTAGATTTACTTTCGCTGTTATAAAATTTGATATTTTGCAATATCAGTGCATATTTCATTGGCTGCACAAACAGCAAGCCAATATCCCAAGGAAAGCTTGCTTTCCTTGGTTCCTTTTTCGCCTGTTTAGCTAGTTTTAACTTCATTTTTTTTAAGATAAGGTAGGCTGATCCAAATGTACTCTTAAAGTTATTTTGGGCATATGTTATTCTAACATGATCATTTTATTTTATCGTGTATTACATAAAATAAAGGAAGCTACTGTCTGAAGTAGCCTCAGGAGCGTTCAAATCCCCCCAGGGGTCTCCCTTTTCACTAAAATCTTAAATTTTTTGCAAAGTTGTAAGATCTTGGTTTCATCCTGTATAAGGACCAAGAAGTTTCTGATATTTCACTTCTCTGATATTGTAACCAATAATAAATAAAATTATTTTTGGAATAAGCTCTTTCGAGCCCATTCCCCATCCCCCCTGGGGGGATTTGCATCGATGTCCTTTTCGTCACTTTCTGCTTATTTATTTTTTAAACTAGCATTGATCTAATTTTCAGGGTAGTATACTTGATTTTATTATTAATTTCATATTCCACTTTTTTTTTTCAAAGTAATCATAATACTTACCCCATGATTTCCCGATTGACCCGAAAGGGGAAAGAGATTCGTGGTAGGACTAATTAGAAAACTAGAATTATGGATCTATTTTATTTTTCATCATTTATTTATCAGCAATTATAAAATTAACCCCTCCTCGATTTCCCGAATGAGATCCACTTGGATCGAAAGAGGGTCCTGGAGGGTTTTCTTTTAAACAAGAACACCCAGTTTAAAACTTACTAAAATTGACAAGACTCCAGTGTGTATGCTCTGAACTTGGCTGCGGTTCGTCTGATCAGTCAAGCTGTATCAAAAGCACTTGGGTGAATAGTATAATTAGGACCCACTCTCCCCAACTGACAAACCATCAGGTGAAAATCCAACACCTAGATCAAACCTTTATGGTGGCAAAATACCCAAGGAAGCGGGAACTTCTGAAAAGTGACCTTGGGGCGCCGATCTCTGTCACACCCTAAGGGGTGCATTATGAACAATAGCCCCAGAGACTCCATTTCAACCCACATATTCCTTGTGGGTAGCCGTGAAGGTTTAGTTTTGGACATACTCCAAGTACTCTTGGGTATATTTGGAGTCCCCCCTTACCTAATTTTAATCAACTCACACTTCAAACTTAATTTAAAATGTACCAAGAGGCAATCGCAAAACATTCACTCCAAGCACATGTAAGTATGTTGTTTCTATTTTTGAATCCATTCTAAGGCACTGGTTATTTTCTTGCTTTATATAAATATTGTGTCTCAGCATTGTGCTTTCGTGTGTTCATCTTTTATATCTTGCCATCTTTGATTATCTATAGTTAAATTGCAAACTCCTAAGCAACTCATTCAATTTAACATCACAACACTAAGTAATTATCCTTAGAAACTTAATAGGGTCTACCCCCCTTGGCTTCTTTAGGAGTTGAGCCTAAACAGAGGAGTCAAGAACAAGGTGACAGCCTTGACTCGAGACTTGCCCCCAAGGACACACCGAGTGGCTTGAAGATTTCTGCCACGTGACCCAGGTGTGTGAAAGGCGGAAACACATGGAATCAAGGAAGGGTTGATTTTATTATGGTTATTGAAACAAATGATGATAGCAAATGAAACATAAAAACATAAGAAAACCACAATTTTCTAATTAGACTACCATTAACTTTTCTTCACCTTTCTGTTCAAAAGGAGGGTCGTGGGGTAAGTATTAAAGTTACTTTGAAACCAATAGAAATGGAATGTGGAATTGATTTTAAATCAAATTATACTACCTTTCAGTTTATTACTACACTATATTGAAAAAAGATGAACGAAAAGAAAAAAATGACACAGATGCAAAACCCCCAAGGGGGATGGGGAATGGGCTCGAAAGAGCCGATTCAGAATTATTTTTATTACCAGTGGTTACAATATTATAAAATTGATATGATGCCTCTTGATTCTTATACAGAATGAAACCAAGAACTTACAAAGTGAAAAAATTAAGGATTTCAGTCAAAATGGGAGACCCCTGGGGGGATTCAAAAGGCCCAAAAGTAACTTTCGAATAGTGGCTCCTCCTAATTTTTGTTATACCTGCTAAAAAATAGCAATCTTATTAGAATGAAATATTCCCAAAATCACTCTGAAAGTACCTTTGGTTCAGCTTACTTTTAACCAAAAAAATCGAAGTTAAAACTAGTTAAAAACGGTAAAAAGGGAACCAAGGAAAGCAAGATTTCCTTGGGATCTTGGCCTGCCTTTTAGGCAGGAAATATGATGTCCACTGATTGCTATATTTATATTTTATAAGAGAAAACATAAATCTAATGCATGCAAGCTACAAATTCTCTTTAAAATTCCATGCAAAAAGGACGATTTCCCTAAAGCTAGATCTAGAATGCTTATGAAACCCTTTAAGAACAAGATATAGATTATGGAATTTGAGAAGATAGATCTATGTTAAATTTACTCTAAGATAATATATCTAAACCATATCAAAGCTGTGAACAAAGTAACCAGGTAAAAGAATTGATTTTGAAGGAGGAAGAGGAGGAGAGAAATGTTGGTAGCCTTGAAGATCCACCGTGGAGCTTTCAGGTGAAATGTCGAGAGACTATGCCTTTGGAAGGTTTTGGAGAGAGTGAAGAAGAAAACTAGATCAGAATCCTCTCAAATCTAGGAACCTGCAACTTAGCTGAAATAAAAAAAAAATTGTTGAAATACTTGTGAGATCTATGTTATCTCTAGGGTTGTTCCTACTGCTTATTTTCAAATTTTTGATTTGGATTGGTTTTTGTTGTTTTAATTTTACTTTGTTTTATGTTTTATGATTGATTGCTTGCCCTTATGATTCCCTTAGTTACCTAAAATCATCAAAAGTTCCATTCATCAACTAAAAACCTATGTATGTGCAAAGGAGTATGTATTACAAGGTGAATTTTCACAAACTGGCAGTGTCCTTCCAAACTGGCAGCATATTGAGAGCGTGCAGCATATTGAGTTCTGGTGATATAATGTACATATGGTTTGCTATTGAAAGGTTTATGATTTATTTCATGAAATATTTGATGAATATAAGCCTTTATCATAGTTATGAATATAAGTTTTGATCATAGGCATTTGGCATTTTATATGTTTTTATATTCTTGACTATGAAATAATGAGTCATACGGTGGAAATAATGAAAGAGCACAGGTGTTGTCTTTCACAAATGAAGCCTTTCATGTAATGAATACTTGGTGGTTATCGTGGCAGAGATAGCTTAATGTACATTTTCCCTAAAATGTGTTTTATTATTCTGCTGAAGAGGAGAATTCACGCGCCGGTTTCATTCACTGTTTGTCTGCTTTCATTCACTGTTTTCCCTCACGAACAGTGTTATGAAAGATTCAGGAAATTAAGGTTTATTTTTTTTAAACCCTAGGGCCTGCAAGTTCAGTATTGAAATACATTATTTCCTTCCACTTTCCGCAATGTTTGGCTTGATATACAGCGTAAAGGCTATACGGTAGTCTAAGAATTTCCTGTGGAGGATATACAGCGTGAAGGCCTTTTGATTGAAAGAGTTTCATGGTTATGAGCAATGTTATTAAAGATTCAGCAAACCCTAGAGCTTGCAAGTTCGGGGTTAGAATATAATTTACATGTCCCTACCTACATTTCAGTTTCAACACCGTTTTTCCTGAGCACTCAGCCGCAGTGTAAAATGCTCTGTTCAGAACAATAATGCGTGAAGACCTTGGTAGTTTGAATGTTGGACAGAGGTTACAGGGGTAAGAGCTACCATTCGTTTTAAGTCAAATTTCATTAGCATTATCACTCCGTAGGTTTGCAGACTGTTACCTCTAGCACAAGGATTACCACAGAGGCATATGTAGCAGAAGGTACATGTTTTACTAAAGGCATTATTGTTCTATATAGCTGAGTTGAAATTCCTGTAGAATTGCAAATGTCAAAGGAAATCGAAGAGGAGGATCCGGAGGTGGTTGTGAAGAAAAGACCTGGAGGTTTTATCTGTAGATTAGAACCTATCAACACAGATTGGATTAAGCAGTTTCCAAGGTCTGCTAAGTTGATGATACAAAGGTCAGGTTGGTTCAGCTTTTGTGATAAATTGCAGGGATATCATTCCCAATTAACAATGGCTTTCATTGAAAACTATAATGAGGACAGAGTCCAACTACAAAGTTTGACTGTGAGAGTTAATGAAAACTCTATTGCTGAAGCCATCAATGTTCCTGTAGTAGGAGAAAGATGGTCTAAACAAAAAGACTTCAAAGAATATTTCAGCGAGTTTCTAATCCTTGGAAGTGACCAACTCGACTGGAAAAACGGAGTGCATGTCAGCAAAATAAAATCAGCATGGAGGGTGCCGTTGGAAGTGATTCAAAACTATATAACATGTGATGGAAGGTATGATAGGGTTTTAAAGTGCCATTTGAAACTTCTATTGCATATTCATGGTACTACACCGTTAAATCTTCCTTTTTATCTGTTTAAGAGCCTGCAAACAATGGTGGCTAAAGTTCAAAAACATCCAGCACATACAGCCAGATCAGTTTATCACCAGGGGTTAATAAAGTTGTTGATTCTAACTCAGCTTCAAAAAGAAGAGAGAACATGGGGTTCTTTGTTGACAAAATTAGGATTCAGTGATAACCCTAAAGAAAAAGGTAAGAAAATGATTGATGAGGCTAAACAGCAGGTACCGAACTCTACAGAGATAATCCAAGAGGGTAAGAAGACAAAGAGAAATGTTGTTGGTAAGCCTGTACAAGACAGTTTAGGCCCCGAAACACCCTGCACACAAGAACATACAGAAAAACTCAGTGATATATTTAAAAGTATTGCTCCAAAAAAGAAAATCTGCAAACAGTTATTCAAGGAAGGCAAGCCAATAACTAGATTGAGGAAGAAAATGCAAATGGAAGAAAGATCAGCACTGGAAGCTGATAAGGAGATTGTAGTTATAGAAGATGCTGCAAGTGAAGGGACAATACACACAGCAGAGGATAAGTATGGTGAAGATATGGAAGAATTTATTGATAGGCAGGGTGTAGCAAGAGCCATTCCAGAAATGTTTTGTACAGATAAACAAAACAACTTTGATGAAGGATCAATATCAAGGAATCTGCCTGAAGAAAGAGATTGCATCAGAGAGGAAGATTTAGATGTTTCTCCAGAAATTGGTCAATGTAAAAGGTCTCTTCAAACTTATAAGGAACAGACTAGATACCTGCAGGATATCAATGAAAAGTTAATGGTGGCAAATAAAAGATTACGAGAAGATATGGAAGACAAGGAAGCTGAATATCAAAAACTATTGGTAATTTCTAAGAAGGTCCTCAAGGAGAAAAGAGATATGCAAAAACAGTTGGAGCATCTCAAGGCACAGAACAAGGAACGTGACAGAGATGTGGAATTTGCAAGGCTCCAGAAGCGCTCGTAGGTGCTTAGTGATTTAGCCACCTTAGCTGAGGCTTCTAGAAGCCTTTAGGTGTTTTAAAGTTATTTGATTTTTGAACTCATGATTGTTATGTTTGACATGTATATGACACTTGTAGCTTAGAGCTTTGTAAGGGATTAAATTCCCTGTAATGTCCCCGGTTTTGACCCCATTTGCATGATGTATATATTGTAATTAATCGTGGTGAGGAGCTCAAGGAAAAAGCCCCACCGTCAATTTGGTTGTGTATGTTTCGGCAATGGGGATAATTGCCGATGGTATGTCGTGCTATCCGGCACATTTTAATGTGGCATCATGTAAACACGCACATCAATTAAAACTAAAACCACAACCAGCTACGGCAGTGCAACGTTGAATGAAAAGGGCATGGTTCCAAAGGATAAGGGGGTGGGGGATGTCAAACCTTGGTTATGGGAAAAACCCATGTTTCACCACCTATGTTGTTGTCACCTTTTGTCTCATCCAACCTTGTCAACCTCTTTAATGCTTCAGCTGGTGGTTAGGGAGTTATGGCTGAGTGGTTGAGGGTAGTTATTGCTAGAGGAAATGTGGGTAAGAAGGCAAGAAACTCCATCTTCTCCATGAATCCATTCTTTCCCCATGGTCGGTTGCTCTCACGCCTGGTCTGTTCACTCTCACCACGATTTTGTTTTGGATCCTCCTCACGCACAGGCTTTCGGCGGTTTTGGTCTCAGGAAGACATTTTCTTCCTCTCCACGAGTTGCTGAGCACCCACAGACTGCAAATTCACGTCCTCCTGGTAGCTATTCACCTTCACGCACTTCCCATTGGGCTTCTCATTGCTTTCACGCATAGGAATTTTCCTGGGTTCTACCCACGTGATTTTATTTGCAATTCACGTCCTCTCTGTTGCTGTGCATTCTCACGCAGAGGGATTCTCTCCCATTTTTGTCTTCACGCACTGGATTTTGCCGGATTTACCCATGCAGCAGCTTTATTTTATGGATTTGTGGACAGTGTGGCCGTATCCTTCACTCACGGGATGATTGTGGGTTCTGCATTGTTGCTCACGCTCACCCACAGGCTGGGAGACTGTAATTTATTCCTTAGCTCAGTTTGTATACATTTCCTTGGTGATTTCGTTGCCCAGGATGGGCTGTGTTTTCCCACGTTGTTGGCTGTGTTGCTGGGGTCTTCCTTACATCTTTGGGGCTGTGGTAATTTCATTTGAAGAGTCATTTTGGCCACGATAGGGCCAAGAATGACTCAGAATTTTCTTTTCCCTGTTTAAGCTGTGACAGCGAAGTAATTGCCTGAGTGCAATGGTTAGTCTTCGGACTGTGCTGGCTTGGCTTGTTTGTGGAAAGCCTGGGAAACCCAGCTGTGTTGGTTTGTTGTTTATGTTCCCTTGGCTATGTATAAGCCTGCAATTGACCCTTATTCCGGAGGAACCATGCCCAGCTCGGGGGTGGCAGCATGCTGAGAGATTGATGAGCATGCTGGCCTATGGTTCGGTGGAACATTGCAGCGACTTAGCTGGTTGCGGGTGAATTCTTCATCAAAAGATAAGTGCTACTGTTACCTCTCCTTTGCAATTTATATACTGTATTATGTGAAATTATGAACATGATCAATGCTGGAAATGTGTTTGTGTTGCTTCCACTGTATGATTGAAGAGTTTTGCATCTGTGTATGCTTGTAAGTTTTAATTTCAGCATTGATTTCTTTTGATTATGTTCATGGGGCGTTTTCCCCAGTCTGTATTTGATGTTCGTCGCGTCCTCTTCACCGGTCTGAGGGATGGGGACGTGACAGAGTGGTATCAAAGCTCTGGGTTGCTGCAATGGGCCTCTATGGGCCATGAAGATGTAGTGATAGAAGGTAGAACTACCTTCTTTGTTCAGCAGAGCTGCAGCAAACTTCAAAAAAATCACCTAAGTGTTGAGCGGTCGGGCCACGGGAGGAAGTGGAATTCCACCGTTGCGGAAGAGCTGGAGAAGTGGACGTTCGCAGTTGCGAACGAGTGGGTGAAGTTTCCCACCCGACCCTTGCGGAAGAATTTTGGGTTGTGTTCCACCGTTGCGGAAGTAAAGGAACAAGTCCTCTGATGAGGAAAGACATCCGCCGTTGCGGAAGGGTTCGCAGAGTTAACCTCCATTGTTGTAGGAGAAACAATGATTTTCCCATCCGCCGTCGCGGACGGCGAAGTGAATTCTGCCTCCGACGAGGAAGTAGTCTGATCGCCGACAATAGCTACATTCGGCGGGAAGAAGAAGAAAGAAAAATTTTCAAAAATTTGTCTAAGTGTTGGAAAATCGGAAGGGAGAGTGGTCCGACGTCCGACGTTACGAGAGTCCGCCGACGTCCAACGTTCAAGTTGTTCTGAGTGCCAAGTCGGAAGAGCTGGAAAAGTGGGCATTCGCTGTTGCGGATGAATTGGTGAAGTTTTCCGTCCGCTGTTGCGGAAGCCCAAACGGTTAAGTCTTCCGATGGGAGATTCCCCCGATCGCCGACACATCAAAAAGGGGTTAAGGCTCGAAGTTCGTTCACAAATTGGATGAATTGGCGAAGTAAAACTTCTGCCGTTGCGGAAGCGGAAGCATTAAGGATTCCGATCCAAGATTCAGCTGACGCCCGACATTGATAATTCTCCAAGTAAAGAGCGGACGTCGGAAGGTTTGGAGCTTCCGGGGAGCTGACGTTGCGGAAGGTTTGGAGCTTCCGGGGAGCCGACGTTGCGGAAGGTTCGGAGCTTCCGAGGAGCCACTGTTGCAGAAGGTTTGGAGCTTCCGAGGAGCCGATTTGACAGAAGGAAGAATGGTCCGGGAGCCGATTCAGCGGACGTGATGATGCTCTCGAGAGCCGATTCTACGACTGTTTTTCAGTGAATTTCAGGGCTGAAAAGGAGAAAAATGGCAGCGAGCTAATGCGCCAGATTGCGCAAGCCCCCTTGACCCCCTTCGTCCCTTGAGACAGTCATTCTTATGAGAAAGGAGGTTCTATGTTTTGGGCAATTTAGTAAAACCCAAAAATTCATAAAAGATGAATGGTGCAATGGAAGTGAGGTGGATGGAGTTGGCAACCAAGATATGGTTGTGTGTAAAATGCCAAGATTGGTGAAAGTATTCATTCTTGGAAGTGGTGTGGTTTTCACATCCGAGGTCGGAATGACGCATGTGAATAGGCGTTGGAAAGCTTATCCAGCAAGGAACAAGGATAAGTGACCAAAATCTAAGCATGAAGCAGCAAAGTGCTAATGATGGCCTAACAGCTATCAAATGGATAAATCTGGACAGTTGCATGCCTAGGGGCAACAAGGACTATGAAGTCAACCCGCTGCTGTGTGAAAGGGGGTTCCATGCAAGGATGAAAGGCTTGAAAAAAGAAGTTTTCCTTAAAACCCTATCTTGCTGACTTTAACTACATTTCCTATGTTTATGCTTGAAATGCATGAGGATATGTATTACATGCATAGAATATTGCATGTTGGTAAGAATATTGGAAATTATATAATTATAATGAACCACTAATGATAATCATTGCTTTGATGTTGGCATTAGTGGCAAAACCAACAATGACATGGACCCGGATGAATATGTTGTTGATGCTGAGGAATGAGACCAGCAACCCTATGGAAAAGGGATAAGGCAACGTGTCCATAACAAAAGTTGGTGAGCAAATTTTGCAATCTCCTGCAAGGGACCAACCAAAGTGGTCATGGCAAGGGCCTAAGTAAGACCCATGCAGGTAAGAGTTTGCTTATGACAAATTCCATGGATTGGTCTAGGTAAGAGACCTCATACCATGTGAATATTGGAATGTAGGAAGGTGTCATGCCTATACATGTTAATGATATTGATTATAGTAATGCATCCTATATGAGGTAGTCATGGTTGAATGCATAGTGTTCCTGAATCAATGCAAGGTAGCGTTGAATGGACATACATTAAGAAGATTTTATGAATCCTGTTGTTATGCATAGAATGTATGCATATGAAGGGTGTGAATGACTGACTACATAAGTGTAGGTGAAATGTTGTGATGCATTGCATGAATGCATGAGATATTATGGAGAACTAATGGCTGAAATGATGAATTAATGATAATTCTAGAACTGTTTCGAAGGTTGCTATGAATGCAGGATAGTCATGATCAATTGGCTACCAGAAACACTCTATTGAAGAACAAGGTGGTATGAATGATACGCTTGTGAAGTTAGGAGTATCTAACCACTCCCTTTAATTGCATGAATGCTGTGACTATACCTTGCAATGTTAGTATGATAATGATTATATGAAGTAAATGAGCTTTGAGAACACTGATGTGACTAACCTTTGAAGTATTTGAATTTTATAAATTCTGAAAATGCTTCAGTGATGGTTGTAGCAATGAGATAGTATATGCATCCCTACTTACCAAGTGTTTGGTTGATGGAAGCTCATGTTTCAGGTAGATTATTTCGAGAATGGCATTGAGAGGTAAGACCCCGACCAATGCTGGAATCTACCATGTAAAAGAGCTTGTCAAATTTGAATTGTAAATATTGCTGACAACTACTAGTCACTATTGGCTTGCATAAGCTTGTGTATGGATGTTTGAAGCTTATGTTTCAGGTAGATTATTCCGAGAACGACACTGAGAGGTAAGATCCTGACCAATGCCAGAATCTACCATATGATATGCATAATAGGTTGTTAGGATTCGAATTGTGAATTTCAGATTTAAGAAATTGCTGACAACCACTAGCCATTGTTGGCTTGCATAAGATTGTGTTTGGATGTTGAAACTCATGTTTCAGGTAGATTATTTCGGGCATGGCATTGAGAGGTAAGACCCTGACCAATGCCAGAATCTACCATTTATGAGAAAGGTCTCATGGTTGTGAAAATTAGTTGGTACGGGTTGTTAAATTTGAATTGTGGATTTCGGATTTAAGAAAGTGCTAACGACCACTAATCAATTGTTGGCTTGTATGAGATTGTGTCAGGAGGGACACATGGTAAGTGGGTATTCATGTTATGATATTAGGCATAAAATTATAATGGGCATAGTAATGCTGCTTACAAGAGACTCACAATTGAGCAAGTCAATTTATGTAGTAGATAGAATCGCAAATTCTTATTGAATTTGATTGCTAATGTCATTGCTGGTTACGGAACGATCAATTTGGATTGTAGTATCAGGTAATGACTCACTATTTGGCTATTTGATGAATGTGTCAGGAGTACATGCTAGAGGAATATCATGTGTGATGACCTGCAGGAGCCAAACTTCATGGGAAGGTTTTCCCTTGGAAATGGGTTTCGGGTGAAACACCATTGGACATTTTGAAATGTCTCATCTGCACTGCATGTTTGGTAATAACATGAGTGAGATGGTATGTGTTATGTTGGCGAGACATGTGTGGATATGAACTGTGTTGGGAGCAGGGATGGGGGCTTGGTTTGCTTAAACCCGGTGAATGGAAACCACACAAACAGAGCTAGAGGGCTGACCTTCTTCTCCATAACCCCGGGATAGCACTAAAAGGGAATGCAGGGCCTGAGGGACTGAGTAGCAAAGAAGGGACTGATTCGTTGTGTTGGGAGTGTGTGGGTGTCTTAGAAGTCAGGCTAGTTCTGGTGTAGGTGTTCCTAGCTCTACAGTGATCTCACCAGCTTAGCATTCAGCTTTTCCCAACTCCTTGACGGTGCCTAACAGATATAAAGGCATACTGCGACGGCAAATGGATAAGTGTTCTGTAACCCTTGCTATGAATATGAATGTTTAATTATTAAATTTCCATATGCAGAACATGTTTTGATTTATTTCCATGATGACCGATTGCTTGAATATGGATAGGGCCTGCATGGCACACACCGGGAATGGGTGCACAGTTTTCCGATGTCGGATCATGAAAGGATTTTCAATATTGATTACACTTTAGGGAGTGGACGCACTCCTGGTGTCTCAATACTTGATAGTGAATGATATGAAATGTGATTACAGTTTTTGAAGCAATGACGCTGATGAGTTTGCTTGTATTGCTTGTGTTGCTTGTGTTGACAGGCTAAAGGTAAAGGTAAATGGAT
>LPNX010467638.1:19084-65714 GCA_001517045.1 Pseudotsuga menziesii | reverse complement strand
AGTGTATGTTGGTATAAGTGCATTGTTGATATAAGTGTATGGTTGGAATAAGTGTATGTGTTATTGTTGATATAAGTGTATGATGGGCTGTGATATGCCTGAGGATCCTTAGTAGATCCTAGACCTGGAAATGGTCATGATAAAGTTCCAAGCCCAGTTGACGTGGTTATGTACTGGCTGGACATTAATTATTTGATGTTGTGGAGTAGTCGGCGTGCTGACCTAACATCTAAGTCCATAGGCGATCCCAAGGCTTGCAAAGCGAAGCAGGACCCTGTGGACGAACGAGGAAACACATAATACATATAAGTATTGGATTGTTTTGCTTATGAATATACGTGTGTATATGATTTGGTTATGATGTTTTAAGCTCTTGCCCTAGAGGTAAAACTGATGAAAATAAACTAAACATGTGAATCTATTCAATGTTTGGATATAGGTGTCGCTGGAAGCGAGGACTATGAGAGCATCCTAGGGGTGCATGTGGACATGTGACTGTCCTAGAAAGCTCAGAATGAGCGGTAATGAAAAAGGTGCTAGTAGGACGGGGGAGTCCTAGTAGCCGAGACAAACCATGTNTGGCAGCAGATCAAAAGTTGTTGGACTTGGCTGGAAGTCTCCTTCAAATGATTGCCAAGACCCAAGAGAATCTTGGGGAGATGCTCAAGATACAGAGAAGGCGGAGTGAAATGAACCACCAAATTTTGCAAGACTCTATTAGTTTGCAAAGGGCGGTGAAAATCCTTCTGGGAGAAATTGGCAAGGGAAAGGAAGGTAGATCAGCAATGGGACAATTGTCCAAGCTACTCGATAAGAAACGGTCCAGGCACGAAGACTCAAAGGAAATTGAGCAGGTAAAGATGAAGCAGCCAGTGAAATACTGGAGATGCGGAGGACATCATTTACGCCGGGACTGCCCAATGCGGGAACATGATGAAGGCGATAGCTGCAAAGTTCCTAGACTTCGGGATCAGCAGGAAGCTGAGAACCAGCAGGAAAAGTCCATGGAAGCCGAGAGGCTTGGTATTGAACGTTCCAAGTAAATGATTGAACGTGGTATAGATCTGCAATTTTTGAAATTTTGATGTGCAATTGTATATGTAATGGAACACCGAGGACAGTGTTATTCCAAGGGGGAGGGGAATGTAATGTCCCCGGTTTTGACCCCGCTTGCATGATGTATATATTGTAATTAATCGTGGTGAGGAGCTCAAGGCAAAAGCCCCACCATCGATTTGGTTGTGTATGTTTCGGAAATGGGGATAATTGCCGATGGTATGTCGTGCTATCCGGCACATTTTAATGTGGCATCATGTAAACACGCACACCAATTAAAACTAAAACCACAACCAGCTACGGCAGTGCAAAATTGAATGAAAAGGGAATGGTTCCAAAGGATAAGGGGGTGGGGGATGTCAAACCTTGGTTATGGGAAAAACCCATGTTTCACCACCTATGTTGTTGTCACCTTTTGTCTCATCCAACCTTGTCAACCTCTTTAATGATTCAGCTGGTGGTTAGGGAGTTATGGCTGAGTAGTTGAGGGTAGTTACTGCTAGAGGAAATGTGGGTAAGAAGGCAAGCAACTCCATCTTCTCCACGAATCCATTCTTTCCCCATGGTCGGTTGCTCTCACGCCTGGTCTGTTCACTCTCACCACGATTTTTTTTTGGATCCTCCTCACGCACAGGCTCTGGGCGGTTTTGGTCTCAGGAAGACATTTTCTTCCTCTCCACGAGTTGCTGAGCACCCACAGACTGCAAATTCGCGTCCTCCTAGTAGCTATTCACCTTCACGCACTTCCCATTGGGCTGCTCATTGCTTTCACGCACAGGAATTTTCTTGGGTTCTACCCACGCGATTTTCTTTGCAATTCGCGTCCTCTCTGTTGCTGTACATTCTCACGCAGAGGGATTCTCTCCCGTTTTTGTCTTCACGCACTGGATTTTGTTGGATTTACCCATGCAGCAGCTTTATTCTACGGATTTGTGGACAGTGTGGCCGTATCCTTCACTCACGGGATGATTGTGGGTTCTGCATTGTTGCTCACGCTCACCCATAGGCTGGGAGACTGTAATTTCTTCCCTAGCTCGGTTTGTATACGTTTCCTTGGTGATTTCGTTGCCCAGGATGGGCTGTGTTTTCCCACGTTGTTGGCTGTGTTGCTGGGGTCTTCCTTACATCTTTGGGGCTGTGGTAATTTCATTTGAAGAGTCATTTTGGCCACGATAGGGCCAAGAATGACTCAGAATTTTCTTTTCCCTATTTAAGCTGTGACAGCTAAGTAATTGCCTGAGTGCAATGGTTAGTCTTTGGACTGTGCTGGCTTGGCTTGTTTGTGGAAAGCCTGTGAAACCCAGCTGTGTTGGTTTGTTGTTTATGTTCCCTTGGCTATGTATAAGCCTGCAATTGACCCTTATTCCGGAGGAACCATGCCCAGCTCGGGGGTGGCAGCGTGCTGAGAGATTGATGAGCATGCTGGCCTATGGTTCGGTGGAACGTTGCAGCGATGTAGCTGGTTGCGGGTGAATTCTTCATCAAAAGATAAGTGCTACTGTTACCTCTCCTCTGCAATTTATATACTGTATTGTGTGAAATGATGAACATGATCAATGCTGGAAATGTGTTTGTGTTGCTTCCGCTGTATGATTGAAGAGTTTTGCATCTGTGTATGCTTGTAAGTTTTAATTTCAGCATTGATTTCTTTTGATTATGTTCATGGGGCGGTTTTCCCAGTCTGTATTTGATGTTCGTCACGTCCTATTCGCCGGTCCGAGGGATGGGGATGTGACATTCCCACTTTTGAAGGAAGTTTGATCCAGATATTTAGGAATTATTGTTAGTTTCTAGATAGAATCTTTTTGGTACAAAAAACAGCTCTCGATTAGAGAACAGGAGGTTGGCAGTTTTGGGAGCTATGCTGGGCCTTTTGTAAGCACTTCTGTATATCATGAGCTTTTTGCAGCTTCAATGACAGGTTCTAGTTTTGAATAAACTTGATGATGATTTGTCTTTGTACCACATAAATTGTCTCTTTGATAATTCTTTTATGTATTTGGTCATTCATATTCCATTACATAATTCTTATTTTGAGATGACAGTTATCTTTCATTTTTATAAACATTGACAGTTTCACTTCATGATTTAGGATCATAGACCTGGGTGTTGAACTTTGTGATTGCTTGCATATTATACAGCATCTGTTTGATTTTTCCTGTAGCTCTACTTCATACCAGCCTTTACTTCATGTTTTGATCTCTTGATAAATACCTGTATTTACCCATCTGTAATATATACCAACGCTGTTCATTGTAAAGTGTGTGATGTTTTGATTTCATCCTGAAATTGTATAAACTGTACAAAGAAATATTATTATCCTAGTTCCTTCTAATCCTGGGAGGTTCTATTAGCCCTAGTTTTATACCAGCCTATGTTCCTGATTTGATTTCATTTTATTTATGCATGTTTAAACAAAGATTTCCTTAAGCTTGAATCCCGTAGTCTAGGTTCAAATTTAGGGATAACATCTTCTGGCGCCGTTGCCGGGGAACGGATAAAGGAAAGGATATCTTCCCTGGGTAATCGACAATTCATTGAACTGATTTTGTAGGGTGAATAGAATCAGCAAAACTTAATTTAGACTACATTCAGTCACCTTTTTAGAAGTTACAATGGCTTCAAAGAAGATAGGGACTCGAGGAAATCCCTCATCCCCTTTAAATCCAGGAGTCTCAGATCCTGAGCAGTTATTAAGGGAGACTAGGAGAAATCTGGTTTCTACTTCATCAGAGAAATTTAAGCAGCCAACAACTTTAGAGATCCCTGAATCTGCATCTGTTCCAGTTCCTTCTATAAATCCACAAGCAGAAAAAGGACATGAGGAGCTAGATTCTTTATTTACCCCTTCACAAGCTGACAGTTTTTGGGTCTTTACAAATCCCTTAATATCAGAAAAAGTTAAGCTTGAAGCATCACAAACTCCTTCAATCCATACTCATATATTTAAGACTGTCCCAGTAAATCAACCAAATCCTGGTACTTTATCTTCTTCATCACAACAGTCAAGCAGTGTTCTGTTGAATACAAACCTTAAGATGGCCCAGCCACAAGATCCAATGGCTGCTATGATAGCAGTGAGATATGCCCCCCTTGTTTTGCCTCAACCCCTCAATGCTCTTCCAGGAAGATATTATCATAAGTACTTGCCAAAATTTGATGCCCAGGGAGAAGTTACTACAGAAATGCATTGGGAGGCATTCGTAGCTTTTACAGATGATCATAATTATGAACATACAGATGTTTGGATGCGATTATTTGTCCAAAGTCTTGCAGGTGAAGTTAGAACCTGGTTTCGGGGATTACTAGCAAACTCCATAGATGGTATTGCTGCCTTAAAAGAAGTATTTCTGAGACATTGGGGGGACACGAAAGATTTCTTGTATTACCAAACAGAGTTTGAATCTTTAAAAAGAAAAAAGGGTGAAACTGTGGGAGAGTTTTCTAAAATATTTAACCAAGTGTACAAAAAGATCCCAGTTCAAATAAAACCTACTGAGACATCAGCAATGTTATCTTATGCACATTCATTTAATTCTGAATTTTCTTTGCTGCTGAGAGAAAGAAAACCAGATTCACTTCAAACCATGCAAGCTGCAGCATTAGAAGTAGAGTCAAACATTTTGGCCTCTAACAGACTAAAAGATGAAATAGAACACCAAACTGTGGATAGAAAAGGAAAGAAAGCAGTCAGTACATCCAATCAGGTAGGGGGGTCATCAGAAGTCAGAATTAATGAAATGGGTAAAATCCTTAAAAATTTGTCTGATAAGATTGACAGATTGGAAATGGGAAGTAGAAATAGAAATCAAAATAAACCCATGGATGAAAGTAATAGAAATCCGAATCCATTCCGAAGACCTTTTGCCCCTAGATTCTTCCCAAGAGAAAGACGCAATAATGATATTCAGAGAGAGAGACGAGAAGATGAAGAACAAAAGATTCAACCTCCTTTTCAAAACAATAATGTTAGAGGGGACGAATCATATGAATTGGATGAAGGTGAGTTAGATGAACTGGAAGAGGAAGAACAGAATAAGTCAGTTTGATGATGATGCTCCTTCACATTTTATAACTCGATCTGATTATCAATATGCTACAGAATTAGGTCAGTATGAAGAGGATGATTATCAGATGTCTATGCCAGAGGTCTGTCAGCAAATTCCACAAAAATCATATGGCCTGAGGTCAGGGATAAAACATGCAGCACAAACCAAGAAAGTGGTGAAAGCTTCTTCTTTAAAACAAAATCTTCCTGCAAACCAGAAACAAACTGTAAATCAGAGAAAAGATGAAGATGTGAATCCAGAGGAGATTAATAGGTCTATGGGTGGTTTCAATTTTGAACATGAATTGAATAAGGTAAAGATCCCGGTGCCTTTAACTGAGTTGATTAAAAGTAAAATTTACAGGGAGGCAACTTTTAAAATCTTTAGCAATGCAATGAATCTTAGTCCTATGCCTTCTGATGAGGTTAATCTGCAAGATGAAAATCCTACTATAATTGTAGGATCAAAATTTTTTGATCAACTGGATGATAATTCAGAATATCCTCCGCCATTTTATGTAACCTTTTCTGTACATGATCAACTGCTACATAATTGTTTGCTAGATTCAGGAGCCTCACACAACCTTATTCCCAAAGCAGTCATGGATGCTTTAGGACTGAGTGTGACAAAGCCATACCATGACTTATATGCATTTGATTCCAGGGCAGTCAAATGCATTGGGGTTATTAAGGATTTGGTTGTGAATCTAACTCAGGTACCCATGAAAAGTATATTGATGGATATTGTGGTTGCAGATATTTCTCCCAAGTTTGGTATGTTGTTATCCAGATCCTGGGAAAAAAAGGTAGGAGGAACTCTACAAATGGATCTCTCGTATGCTACAATTCCAGTTTTTGGGGGTGAATTCAGAAGATTGTACAGAGAAGTTCAAATGGCATACTTGGTAAGTGACAGCAAACACCCTAATAATCACCCTATTTATGCCATTGATGAAAACCTTGGGTCTTGTATGTTGCAATTGAATGATGAATCTGAAGGTGTTTTAAAGGTAGAAAAAGATATCCCAATTCAGGTAAGGAGAGAGGAACCTGATGGTTTGTGGCAGATGTACTTCAATGGTGCATCTAGTAAGGAAGGAGCAGGACCAGGAGTGTTATTGATTTCAGCTGGAGGTGAGGCTATTTCCCTTATGTTCAAATTGGAGTTCAAAACAACGAACAATACTGCTGAGTATGAGGCTTTAATCCTTGGATTAAGGGCAGCAAAGGAATTGGGCATTAAGGAGCTTACTGTATTTGGTGACTCTGAATTGATAATTCAGCAAGTGAAAAAGGTATACCAGGTAAAGCAGCAGTTATTGAAAGTTTATAGGAATGAAGTTTGGGATCTAATTGAAAATTATTTCATAGCCTTTAATATCACCTTTGTTTCGAGAGAATATAATGAAACAGCTGACTCTTTAGCCTTAGCAGCAGCCTACTTCAGAGTGCCAAAGGTCACTCATCTGAAATATCCAATTGATGTTAGGTACAAACTTGTTGTCCCTAACAATATTAAACATTGGAAGGTTTTTAATGATGATCAGGAAATTAAGGAGTTTTTGGAATTGGTTGGTGAATTTTCAGATGATATTGTTGAGCATGAACAGGATCTAGAGTGGGTAGAAAATGAACCCTGCATAAATAATTCAATTGCTGATCATAAAATTGTGGAGTTAAAAGGGAATTTTATTCCTAAGGGACTTGTTCCTTTAGAAAGAATATTTTCCAAATATGACACACTGGTAAAACCTACCCTACAGACTACTGAAGAAAATGTTATGGAATATAACATTGGTTCTGAAAAGCAGCCTCAAATGATAAAATTGTCAAAATTGCTGTCAGATGATGAAAGAAGAAAATATCTAGGTTTGCTGAAAGAATATAAAGACATTTTTGCTTGGTCATATCAGGATTTGAAAACATATGATACTAGCATAATTCAGCACAAGATCCCATTGAAGCCAAACACTAAACCTTTTAAACAGAAGCTTAGAAGGTTAAATCCAGCATTGCTGCCTGTGATTGAAAAAGAGGTGAAAAAACTGTTAGATGCAAAAATCATTGTGCCTTTGAGATATTCATCTTGGGTGGCTAATATAGTCCCTGTACGGAAGAAAAATGGAGAGATAAGATTATGTGTAGACTTCCGTAACCTAAACAAATCATGCCTCAAAGATAACTATTCATTGCCAAAGATTGATCAGATTTTACAGAGGGTAGTAGGTGCTCACAGGATTTCAATGATTGATGGATTTTCTGGTTATAACCAGATTGCAGTTCAGCCAGAAGATCGAGAGAAAACAGCATTCACCACGCCATGGGGAACCTTTATGTATGACAAAATGCCTTTTGGGCTCATGAACGCAGGTGCTACTTTCCAGAGAGCTATGGATATAGCTTTTGTGGGTGAAAATGAAAAATTTGTAGTGATATACCAGGATGACATCACAGTCTTTTCTAAATCCAATGAAGATCATCTTAAACACTTAAGACAAATTTTTGTCAAATGCAGGAAGTTTGGTTTATCACTTAATCCTAAAAAATCTCACTTTGCCCTGACAGAAGCTAAACTGTTAGGTCATATTGTCTCTGTTGAAGGAATAAAGATAGACCCAGAGAGACTTAAGGCTATTCTAAAAATCAGCATGCCCAAAAACAAAAAAGAAATTCAATCTTTTGTTGGAAAAATCAACTTCTTAAGATGGTTTATTCCAAATTTTGTAGAGATAATCAAGCATATCACTCAAATGCTTAAAAATGATAGTGAAGTTAAGTGGTATAAACAAGCAAAACAAGCATTTGAAAACATAAAACAAGCATTGATAGAAGCCCCAGTGTTGATGGCTTCTGACTACACAAAATATTTTGCCATATTTTCTTTTGCATCAGAAGATACTATTGCCACTGTATTGTTACAAAAGAACTCTGATAATTTAGAGCAGCCCATATCATTCTTCAGTAAAACATTAAGGGATTCTGAGTTGAAGTATAATATAATGGAAAAACAGGCCTATGCCTTAGTTAAAGCCCTGAAATTATTTAGAATATATGTTTTACACTCTAAGGTTGTGGCATATGTCCCAAATGCAGCAGTTAAGGAAATTCTAGCACAGCCCGACAGCGAAGAAAAGAGAGGCAGATGGATAGCCAAGGTCATGGAATATGACATAGAAATTAAGCCAACAAAATTGGTAAAAGGACAAGGACTGGATAAACTACTCACAGAATCAAACTATCAGGTTTTGAATCTTCACATCATGGCAGAACAGTCAGAGTAGAATATGACAACAGAGCACAGTAAGGAGTAGATTTATAACAGGTATGCTGAATCGGATTGGTATAAGGATGTAGTGTATTTTCTTTTGTATTTACAGTGTCCTCTTGAATTGAACAGGAGTGAATGCAGATCCTTGAAACTAAAAGCAATGAATTATGTTTTAGTGGATCAAATGTTGTATTGGAAGGACCCTGGAGGTATACTGTTGAAATGTTTGGAGAAATATGAAGTTGATGCTGTGATTGCAGAGTTGCATAGTGGAGTGTGTGGAGGACATAAATATTGGAAAGCAACTGCCTTCAAAATATTGAGAGCAGGATACTACTGGCCTACCCTGTTTTCAGATGTATTTTAGCAGGTTCGATCATGTATTGAATGTCAGAAATTCGTAGGTAAGCAAAAGCTTAAATCATTACCATTAAAGCCTATATCTGTGGATGGTCCATTTCAGCAATGGGGATTAGACTTTATTGGCAAAATTCATCCTCCATCTAGTGGACAGCATAAGTGGATCTTGACTGCTACTGATTTCTTCACAAAATGGGTGGAAGCAGTTCCAACAAGGAGAGCAACGGAGCAGGTAATAATTAATTTCCTCCAAGAAAATATTCTGAGTAGGTTTGGATGCCCTAGAAAATTACTCACTGACAATGCCCCTGCCTTCAAATCGAAAAAGATGGTAATTTTTTGTCAGGAAAATAACATTAATCTTAAGCAGTCCACACCTTATTATCCACAAGGCAATGGATTAGCAGAATCAAGCAACAAAAGCATTGTAAGAAGTATCAAGAAAATGTTGTTTGAAAATAAACGAAGTTGGGACAGCAAACTGAAATTTGCTCTGTGGGCTGACAGAGTAACGATTAAAAAATCAATTGGGACATCCCCTTTCCAATTGGTTTATGGGACTGATGTTGTTTTCCTTGTCCATTTAGTCACTCCAGTCATGAAATTTGTTCAAGAAATTGAAGAAGAGCCAGATGATATCAGGAGATGAATGTTTCAAATTGTGCAGTTGCAGCAAGAAAGAGAAGCCATCAAGGATACAACTGATAAAAATCAAAAAAGAATGAAAGACAGTTTTGATAAAAGGGTTAAAAAATATTTGTTTACAGTTGGTGATCTGGTGCTCAGATGGGATGCCAGAAAAGATGAAAAAGGTAAACACGGGAAATTTGATAACTTGTGGATAGGACCTTTTTCAATTATGAAGATCCTTGGAAATAATACCTTTGTCTTGCAAAATTTGAGAGGTGAAGAGATTACAGGTCCAGTCAATGGACGTTTCTTAAAACCTTTTTACACAGAGTGAAAGACAAAGTGTCATTGTACATATTCATTGTATATATCATTTTATGGCAAATAAGACTCCAGCCCAATGGATAAGGTACTGGTCAACAAATTTCTCAAAGTCTCTGAAAGAAATTTTGTCCCCAGACGGAGCCAGATGTTATCTCTAGGGTTGTTCCTACTGCTTATTTTCAAATTTTTGATTTGGATTGGTTTTTGTTGTTTTAATTTTACTTTGTTTTATGTTTTATGATTGATTGCTTTCCCTTATGATTCCATTACTTACCTAAAATCATCAAAAGTTCCATTCATCAACTAAAAACCTATGTATGTGCAAAGGAGTATGTATTACAGGGTGAATTTTCACAAACTGGCAGCGTCCTTCCAAACTGGCAGCATATTGAGAGCGTACAGCATATTGAGTTCTGGTGATATAATGTACATATGGTTTTCTATTGAAAGGTTTACGATTTATTTCATGAAATATTTGATGAATATAAGCCTTTATCATAGTTATGAATATAAGTTTTGATCATAGGCATTTGGCATTTTATATGTTTTTATATTCCTGACTATGAAATAATGAGTCATACGGTGGCAATAATGAAAGAGCACATGTGTTGTCTTTTCACAAATGAAGCCGTTCATGTAATGAATACTTGGTGGTTATCGTGGCAGAGGTAGCTTAATGTACATTTTCCCTAAAATGTGTTTTATTATTCTGCTGAAGAGGAGAATTCATGCACCGGTTTCATTCACTGTTTGTCTGGTTTCATTCACTGTTTGCCCTCACGAACAGTGTTATGAAAGATTCAGGAAATTAAGGTTTGTTTTTTTTAAACCCTAGGGCCTGCAAGTTCAGTATTGAAATACATTATTTCCTTGCACTTTCAGCAATGTTTGGATTGATATACAGCGTGAAGGCTATACAGCAGTATAAGAATTTCCTGTGGAGGATATACAACGTGAAGGCCTTTTGATTGACAGAGTTTCATGGTTATGAGCAATGTTATTAAAGATTCAGCAAACCTTAGAGCTTGCAAGTTCAGGGTTAGAATATAATTTACATGTCCCTACCTGCATTTTAGTTTCAGCACCGTTTTTCCTGAGCACTCAGCCGCAGTGTAAAATGCTCTGTTCAGAACAATAATGCGTGAAGACCTTGGTAGTTTGAATGTTGGACAGAGGTTACAGGGGTAAGAGCTACCATTCGTTTTAAGTCAAATTTCATTAGCATTATCACTTCGTAGGTTTGCAGACTGTTACCTCTAGCACAAGGATTACCACAGAGGCATATGTAGCAGAAGGTACATGTTTTACTAAAGTCATTATTGTTCTATATAGCTGAGTTGAAATTCCTGTAGAATTGCAAATGTGAAAGGAAATCGAAGAGGAGGAGCCAAAGGTGGTTGTGAAGAAAAGGCCTGGAGGTTTTATCTATAGATTAGAACCTATCAACAAAGATTGGATTAAGCAGTTTCCAAGGTTTGCTAAGTTGATACAGAGGTCAGGTTGGTTCAGCTTTTGTGATAAATTACAGGGATATCATTCCCAATTAACAATGGCTTTCATTGAAAACTATAATGAGGACAGCGTCCAACTACAAAGTTTGACTGTGAGATTTAATGAAAACTCTATTGCTGAAGCCATCAATGTTCCTGCAGTAGGAGAAAGATGGTCTAAACAAAAAGACTTCAAAGAAGATTTCAGCAAGTTTCTAATCCTTGAAAGTGACCAACTCGACTGGAAAAACAGAGTGCATGTTAACAAAATAAAACCAGCATGGAGGGTGCCGTTGGAAGTGATTCAGAACTATATAACGTGTGATGGAAGGTATGATAGGGTTTTAAAGTGCCATTTGAAACTTCTATTTCATATTCATGGTACTACACAGTTAAATCTTCCTTTTTATCTGTTTAAGAGCCTGCAAAAGATGGTGGCTAAAATTCAAAAACATCCAGCACATACAGCCAGATCAGTTTATCACCAGGGGTTAATAAAGTTGTTGATTCTAACTCAGCTTCAAAAAGAAGAGAGAACATGGGGTTCTTTGTTGACAGAATTAGGATTCAGTGATAACCCTAAAGAAAAAGGTAAGAAAATGATTGATGAGGCTAACCAGCAGGTACCGAACTCTACAGAGATAATCCAAGAGGTTAAGAAGACAGAGAGAAATGTTGTTGGTAAGCCTGTACAGGACAGTTTAGGCCCCAAAACACCCTGCACACAAGAACATACAGAAAAACTCAGTGATATATTTAAAAGTATTGCTCCAAAAAAGAAAATCTGCAAACAGTTATTCAAGGAAGGCAAGCCAATAACTAGATTGAGGGAGAAAATGCAAATGGAAGAAAGATCAGCATTGGAAGCTGATAAGGAGATTGTAGTTATAGAAGATGCTGCAAGTGAAGGGACAATACACATAGCAGAGGATAAGTATGGTGAAGATATGGAAGAATTTATTGACAGGCAGGGTGTAGCAGGAGCCATTCCAGAAATGCTTTGTACAGATAAACAAAACAACTTTGATGAAGGATCGATATCAAGGAATCTGCCTGAAGAAAGAGATTGCATCAGAGAGGAAGATTTAGATGTTTCTCCAGAAATTGGTCAATGTAAAAGGTCTCTTCAAACTTATAAGGAACATACTAGATACTTGCAAGATATCAATGAAACGTTAATGGTAGAAAATAAAAGATTACGAGAAGATATGGAAGACAAGGAAGTTGAATATAAAAAACTATTGGTAATTTCTAAGAAGGTCCTCAAGGAGAAAATAGATATGCAAAAAAAGCTGGAGCAGCTCAAAGCAAAGAACAGGGAATGTGACATAGATGTGGAATTTGCAAGGCTCCAGAAGCGCTCGCAGGTGCTTAGTGATTTAGCCACCTTAGCTGAGGCTTCTAGAAGCCTTTAGGTGTTTTAAAGTTATTTGATTTTTGAACTCATGATTGTTATGTTTGACATGTATATGACACTTGTAGCTTAGAGCTTTGTAAGGGATTAACTTCCCACTTTTGAAGGAAGTTTGATACCGATATTTAGGAATTATTGTTAGTTTCTAGATAGAATCTTTTTGCTACAAAAAAAAGCTCTCGATTAGAGAACAGGAGGTTGGCAGTTTTGGGAGCTATGCTGGGCCTTTTGTAAGCACTTCTGTATATCATGAGCTTTTTGCAGCTTCAATGATAGGTTCTAGTTTTGAATAAACTTGATGATGATTTGTCTTTGTACCACATAAATTGTCTCTTTGATAATTCCTTTATGTATTTGGTCATTCATACTCCATTACATAATTCTTATTTTGAGATGACAGTTATCTTTCATTTTTTATAAACATTGACAGTTTCACTTCATGATTTAGGATCATAGACCTGGGTGTTGAACTTTGTGATTGCTTGCATGTTATACAGCATCTGTTTGATTTTTCCTGTAGCTCTACTTCATACCAGCATTTACTTCATGTTTTGATCTCCTGATAAATACCTGTATTTACCCATCTGTAATATATACCAACGTTGTTCATTGTAAAGTGTGTGATGTTTTGATTTCATCCTGAAATTGTATAAAATGTACAAACAAATATTATTATCCTAGTTCCTTCTAATCCTGGGAGGTTCTATTAGCCCTAGTTTTATACCAGCCTGTGTTCCTGATTTGATTTCATTTTATTTATGCATGTTTAAACAAAGATTTCCTTAAGCTTGAATCCCGTAGTCTAGGTTCAACTTTAGGGATAACAATCTGATTAGTACATACATAGAGATTCAGAATAACATGCATATAAACTTATAAAGCATGCTGAATCTAGATCTCTAAACATGCATCAAATGAAAGAGATGGCCAATAAACTTATTGAAAAGCACCTTTCCTCTCAAGATTATAATAATCTTATTATCAATCTTAGCAATGAATCCACAAGAAATCAGCAAATGATGAACATAGATACAGGTTACCTCAGTAAAAAAGGGCAATGATCATCCATAGATACAATGGCATAACATCGTCTTGACTCCAAAGCTTCTCTTTATTTCAAATGAACAATAACAATAGTATAATAACATCAACACTTCAATCCCAATTCTAACTAGCTTGGAACAGGCAGCCTGAGCTTTTTTTATACAAAAAATAGGAGATCCAGCCCAAGGGGGCTCAAATCCCAAGGAGATAGACCAGTGTAGCTGAAGGAGAGTCCATCAATGCCTAATTTGTGTCTAACTGAGCCGGATCTGAGTCTCACTGAGTGCAATTGTCAATCAGAGAGCTGATCTGACTGACACCTCAACCTGTTGACTGAAGTATCCACCAAAACTCATCCAGATGAGCCAAAACCTATGGAGGAGAGAGGGAGGGTGAAATTCCCCATAAAGGATGCTGAAAACCAACTCTGGATCTGAATTGATCACCTCCTTCAGTCAAGGATTTGTCATATCTAGTCAATCTGGTTCAGATCTACCTGATTTCAATCAAATCGACTAAGAATCCACTGAACTATGATTCTGGATTTGCTCCATTTTTCATCATTTTATTAATTAAAATAATCAATAATTGTTTTTTGCGGTTTTCTGACCTGAGTGATGGAAAATAACTCAAAACTAGGAAATAGTGGGTCCATGGGTTTACATGGTGCTCTCAGCTTGAAAATGAGCACCTACATGACTGAAACAGATTATTTGTCCCACTTTTATTACAAAATCAATTTTTCCAATTAAACTATTAAAAAATAGCCTAAGTTTTGGAAAAATTAAATTTTAATAAAAAACACTGAAAAAACTAAAAATTTGGAAAATTGAAAAAACCTAGGGGGACTTAGACATGTTCATATGACTTGACCATGATGTCTATCATGTTTATACATTGACACATAGACTCTAATAATCTCAAAATGCCTAAATGCCAAGCCGACCACCCCAACTTTGGCGGTATGGAGTGAAAATCTTAGAAATTATCAGTCATTTATTCAAACATTAATGATGACCAAGGGAAAAAACACCCTGGGATGATCGAATTGACAAATAAAGTCTAAGAGACCGAATCTTTTACAGACACTATCATGCTAGAACATTTATTACAATCCCCCCATGGGGTATGAACATGTGATATAGTACAACAAGGCTTCCCAGAAGCAAGACTGAAGGTCTTCTAAAGTTTGAACAAGTTATCTTTGTCTAGTTCACCAAGCTCACTTGATCAAAAACCACTAAGTACAACTTAGGTGGTAACATTCTGGCTCCAACTGCGGGACGTGTGCTCGATCTGGTCTTTAAGGAAAGGAGAGGATACGAGAACACCATAATCTCTGGTTTGTATAACCTATAAAAACATCTCAACTTGACAAGAAAACCTCAGTAGCACAAGATTTATATAAAAACCAAATGAACCATTAAGATGATTTATTTAAACAAAATAAATTTGATTAACTAATGAAATTTTTTTTTTTATTATACCTAAGTACAAAACATAAATGCAGAAAGTAAATGCTCTCTTTTAGGAGCTTATTTTCCTACTCTAAGCATGATATAAAAGGTTAGGTGTAATAAAAAATCCATTGTAACCACCTAAGCATTTTATTAAGATAAAAAAAAAAAAAAAAATTCTTGTCTTTGGTTACTAGCCAAAGTAAGGATACCTTATTCAGAAAATGCAAACCTACATGATGATTTAGAATGGGTGGGATGGATGGGAGATCATAGGCATGCATAATATTGTCAAGCTTCCTCCCAAACTAGTAATTGCTTGCGCATGCTACTTCTATCCATGACTGGACAGGGTTGATATACAAATCAGAGTGATGAGGAATATTGACTACACCATCATACTAATCATCGAGGCTTACCGGATGATAATTCCTTGTATAAGCCCCAAGGGGCTCCAAATAATGAGGGGGTTGTATATGTGAAGATGATAGTTGAGACTGATATTCTACTAATTGCATCACATCTATCTTTTCACAACACTGCTTCTCCATGTCTTCATTATTGATACCTTTGTGCGGATCTGCATGATATGACTCTGAATGATCATATAAGAGTTTTGAATGCTCCTCTTCCATTCTAGGATTTTCCCAGGTCTCTATATCCATGCTCTCTCCTTTAGATATGCCATAGATAGAAAAAATAACAAAACCATCAAAAGTTTTTGGTTCATTATTTTCCTCTTTATTCATGTCACAGATTGGATTTTCCATGTATGTCCAGGACTCCTCATCAACATCTTTGTCGAAGGTAAGGGATTCTTCATCACTTGTATCATGCTCCAGGTTATACATGTCCGTATTTTCATACTCATCTTCTTCAGAGAAAAGGTCAGAAGGAAGTAAACCTTCAAGACTATCATCATTATATGGAGAACACGTAGGAGTCCCATCATGTACATTACAATTTTCATCGTAAATTTCACTATAAGATTCTGCAATGGTTTCATCCTTAGGCTTGCACTGTTTAGCTGGTGACAAAGGGTAGTCCTGGCCTACCATGTATACATCATCAGACTCGCCTGATGTTGTTTTTTGATTACCGACCTTGGCCATTCGATGTTCTATAACTTGGTTTGCTATATAGAAAGTGCTTTCTTGGTGGAATTGATCACAAGATCTACACCATGGAATGACTTCTTCTACTAGGTTAGTTGAGTTTAACTGGTTTGGAATCCTAGGTTCTTGTTGAGGAGCTTTCTTCTGATACACCTGATTCTATTTAGGCTGAAAGTTCCTAGGTCCATTATTTCTTTCCATTGTGATTATTCTGTTATGAATTTATTCAATTGTACAAATTGATTTTCCATGATTTGGTTCTGACTAGTAACCAATTTTCTATCATGTTAGTTACCTTTTCCGTGGGGTCTTTAGAGGTTTCCTTTTCCTCTAATTCAATAGATTTTCCCTTCTCTTTCTTGTATTAAGTGTTTCCCCTAGTGTAACCTATAATGTTGGATTTTCCTGAAGACTGCATATTCTTTTCTATTTTCTCAGCCAATTCCTAAGCAGTTTTTAGATCCGTCGGCTCTTTGTCCCTTAACTGATACCTCAAATCACCAGTGAAGGCTTCAATATAAGATATGAGGATGGATTCATCCCTTGGCTTGATTTGTCTAGGGAGGTCTGCAACCACATGCCTAAACTTAGTATTAAATTCATCAATGGTTTCATTCTCCATCTTCTTTATGTTATGGAGGGCAGCAAGCAGATGTCTTGGTTCTTTCTTTTCCCCCCATTTCTTCTTAAAACCCTCTAGGAATTCATTAAGAGGTTTATATGAATCATCACCAAGGTCGGAGTACCATTCCGCAGCATCATCCTCTAAGGATAAAGCAAAGAGATTCATTTTGAGATCTTCATGGTTATGGGAAGCATGATTGCAGTAATTGACTAGGTGCTTATCAAAATTTTGAATGTGAGACTTGGCAGTGATGGCATTATTTCCCTCAAATATGGGGATCTTCTTGATAGCATCATTTGGAATGTCATGAGCACTACCTGCTATCTAAGAAAAGTCAAGGGGTTTGAAAAATTTCGTCATTTCTTGAGATTGGAAGGTATGACTCTCTACAAATATGTGATGGATATCTGAGAGGGATTGGTCTCCTAAATTTTCAAGGTTTCTACGAGAGGTCTGCCTATTCAATATTTCCCTAATAAACCTTTCAGGATCAGGGAGAGGATTGAATAATTGTCGGCGGTTTCTTTGGGTAGAAATTCTTGAAGGGATGTTAAATAGTGGAGTCACCAGATGGTTTGAGTTTTAATTTTTATGTTTTTTAAAGACTAGATCAATCAAAAGTTTATATATTTTTAGTTGTTTAGAAAAAAGTTAAGCTAAGTCATACTCGGGAAAAAAAATATTTATCCTTGGCAATGGTGCCAAAAAGTGTTGCCACCTTTCACACACCTGGGTCACGTGGCAAAAATATTCAAGCCACTCAGTGTGTCCATGGGGGCAAGTCTCGAGTCAAGGCTGTCACCTTGTTCTTCACTCCTTCGTTTAGGCTCAACTCCTAATGAAGCCAAGGAGGGTAGACCCTATTAAGTTACTAAGGATAATTGCTTAGTACGATGATGTTAAATTGAATGAATTACTTAGGAGTTTGTAATTTAACCATAAACAACCATAGATGACAAGATACAAAATGAGTGCACAAAAGCACAATGCTGAGACACAATATATATATATATATAGCAAGAAAATAACCAGTGCCTTAAAATGGAGTCAAAATAAAATCAATGTACTTGCATGTTCTTGGAGTGAATGTTTTGCAATTGCCTCTTGGTACGTTTTAAGTTAATGTGAGATATGAGTTGATTAAAATTAGGCGAAGGGGTGGACTGCAGATATATCCGAGAGTACTTGGAGTATGTCCAAAACTAAACCTTCATGGCTACCCGCAAGGAATATGTGGGTTGAATGGAGTCTCTGGGGCTATTATTCATAATACACCTGTTAGGGTGTGACAGAGATCGGCGCCCCAAGGTCACTTTTCAGAAGTTCCGGATTCCTTTGGATATTTTGCCACCGTAATGGTTTGATCTAGGTGTTGGGTTTTAACCTGATGGTTTGTCAATTTGGGAGAGTGAATCCTAATTATACTAGTCACTCAAGTGCTTTTGATATATCTTGACTAATCGAACGAACCACAGCCAAGTGAAGAGCACACACACTGGAGTCTTGTCAATTTTAGTAAATTTTGAGATGGATGTTCTTGTTAAAAAGAAAACCCTCTAGGAACCTCTTTCAGTCCAAGTGGACCTCAATCGAGGAATCAAGGAGGGGTTTATTTTATAATGGTTACTGAAACAAATGATGATAGAAAATCAAACATAAAAATATAAGCAAGCCACAATTTTCTAATTAGACTACCACGAACTTTTCTTCACCTTTCGTTTCAAAAGGAGGATCGTGGGGTAAGTATTAAAGTTACTTTGAAACCAATAGAAATGGAATATGGAATTGATTTTAAATCATAGTATACTACCCTGCAGTTTAGTACTATGCTAGATTGAAAAAATATGAACGAAAAGTAAAAACTGACACGGACACAAATTCCCCCAAGGGGGATGAGGAATGGGCTCGAAAGAGCCTATTCAGAATTATTTTTGTTACCAGTGGTTACAATATCAACAAATTGATATTATTCCTCTTGATTCTTATACAAAATGAAACCAAGAGCTTACAAAGTGCAAAAATTAAATATTTCAGTAAAAAAGGGAGACTTTTGGGGGGATTTAGAAGGCCCAAAAGTCACTTTCGAACAGCGGCTCCTCCTATTTTCTGTTATCTCTGCTAACAACCAGAAAGCTTATTAGACTCAAATATGCCCAAAAGCACTCTGAAAGTACCTTTGGGTCAGCTTACTTTTAACCAAAAAAAGCTAAGTTAAAACTAGTTAAAAAAAGGTAGAAAGGGAACCAAGGAAAGCAAGCTTTCCTTGGGATCTTGGCTTTCCTTTTACACATCCAATATGATGTGCACTAATTGATAGATTTATATTTTATAACAAAAAATAGAAATCTAATGCATGCAAGCTACAAATTCTCTTTAAAATTCCATGCAAAAAGGACGATTTCCCTAAAGCTAGATCTAGATTGCTTATGAAACCCTTTAAGAACAAGATCTAGATTATGGGATTTGAGAAGATAGATCTACATTAAATTTACTTTAAGATAATATATCTAAACTATATCAAAGTTGTGAACAAATTAACCAGGTAAAATAATTGATTTTGAAGGAGGAAGAGGAGGAGAGAAATACTGGTAGCCTTGAAGATCCACTGTGGAGGTTTCAGGTGGAATGTCGAGGGACTATGCCTTTGGAAGGTTTTGGAGAGAGTGAAGAAGCAAACTAAACCAGCATCCTCTCCAATCTAGGAACCTGCAGCTCAGCTGAAATATAAAAAAAACTTGCCAAAATACTTGTGAGATCTGATTAGTACATACACAGAGATTCAGAATAACATGCATATAAACTTATAAAACATGCTGAATCTAGATCTCTAAACATGCATCAAAGGAAAGAGATGGCCAATAAACTTATTTAAAAGCACCTTTGCTATCAAGATTATAATAAGCTTATTATCAATCTTAGCAATGAATCCACAAGCAATCAACAAATGATGAACATAAATACAGGTTACCTCAGTAAAAAAATTGCAATGATCATCCACACATACAATGGCATAACACCGTCTTGCCTCCAAAGCTTCTCTTTATTTCAAATGAACAATAACAACAGTATAATAATAGCAGCACTTCAATCCCAGTTCTAACTAGCTTGGAAGAGGCATCCTGATCTTTTTTTATACAAAAAATAGGAGATCCAGCCCAGGGGGGCACAAATCCCAAGGAGATAGACCAGTGTAGCTGAAGGAGAGTCCATCAATTCCTGATTTGTGTCTAACTGAGCTAGATCTAAGTCTCACTGAGTGCAATTGTCAATTGGAGAGCTGATATGACTGACACCTCAACCTATTGACTGAAGTATCCACCAAAACTCATCCAAATGAGCCAAAACGTGTGAAGGAGATAGGGAGGGTGAAATTCCCCGTAAAGGATGCTGAAGATCAACTCTGGATCTGATTTGATCACCTCCTTCAATCAAGGATTTCTCAGATCTAGTCAATCTGGTTTAGATCTGACTGGTTTCAATCAAATCGACTGAGAATCCACTGATCTATGATTCTATATTTTCTCTGTTATTCATCAATTTATTAGTTAAAATAATCAAAAAATGATTTTTGGGGCTTTCTGACCTGAGTGATGGAAAATCACTCAAAACTAGGAACTAGTGGGTCCATGGGTTTACATGGTGCTCTTAGCTTGAAAATGAGCACCTACATGACTGAAACAAATTATTTGGCCCACTTTTATTACAAAATCAATTTTTCCAATTAAACTATTAAAAAATAGCCTAAGTTTTGGAAAAATTAAATTTTAATAAAAAACACTGAAAAAACTAAAAAATTGAAAAATTGAAAAAACCTAGGGGGACTTAGACATGTTCGTATGACTCGACCATGATGTCTAGCATGTTTATACATTGACACATAGAATCTAATAATCTCAATATGCCTAAATGCCAAGCTGACCACCCCAACTTTGGAGGTATGGACTGAAAAACTCGGAAATTATCAGTCGTTTATTCAACAACTAATGATAACCAAGGGAAAAAACACCTTGGGATGATCAGATTGACAAATAAAGTCTAAGATACATAGTTTTTTATAGACACTATCATGCTGGAAAATTTATTACAATTCCCCCATGGGGTATGAACATGTGATATAGTACAACAAGGCTTCCCAGAAGCAAGACTGAAGGTCTTCTGAAGTCCGAACAAGTTATCCCTATCTGGTTCACCAAGATCACTTGATAAAAACCCACTAAGTACAACTTAGGTGGTAACAGGTAGCAAGGACTGTGAATTCAAACCGGATGTTGTGTGGAAGAGGAGTTCCATGCAAAGATGAGGGACTTGAACAGGGAAATTTCCTTAACCCCTGCCTTGCTAATTATAATTACATTTTATAAGTTTTGTACATAAAATGTATGAGGATATGCCTTGCATGCATAGGATATTACATATTGGTAAGAGTAGTGGGAATTATACATTTATAATGAACCACTAATGGTAAATATTGCATTGGTGTTGGAATTAGTGGAAAAACCAACGACAACATGAGAATGGATGAATATGTTGTTGATGCTGATGAATGTGACTAGCAACCCTATGGAGAAAGGGATAACGAAAAAAATGCAGGATCAAAAGTTGGTGAACGATTTATGCAATCTCCTGCAAGAGACCAACCAAACTGGTAATGTCAAGAGTGTAAGCAGGATCCATGCAGGTAATGGTTTAATTATGACAATTAAAGGAAGTGGAAAAGCAAGAGATCTCATACCATGTGATTATTTAAAATTTATACTACATTCATATAGAAGTATATCCTACCCTGTGAATGTTGATATGAACTTAATAACCAGAACAAGTGAGGACTGGTGGTATTGATTATAGTAATGCATCCTATATGAGGTAGTCCTGGTCAAGCCATGGTATGTTTGAATGCATAGTACTCCTGAATCAATAAAAGGTGGCATTGAGTGGATATGCATTAAGAGATTTTATAAATCTTGTAGTTATGCATTGAGTGGATGCATATGAAAAGTTTGAGTGAACATTGTAAATATGCATACATAAGTGTAGGTGCAAATGTTGTGATGCATTGCATGAATGCATCGAGATAGTGCTTGTTTATCATGACTAACTAATGGCTGAAATTATGAATGGTTGATAATTATAGAACCATTTCAAGAGCTATTATGAATGCAGGATAGTAAGTGCATGAAGAGGGTAGTCATGATCGATTGGCTGCCGGGAATTCCCTATGGAAGGGCAAGGTGGTACAAATGATACACCTGTGAAGTAAGGAGTATCTAAACATTTCCTTTAATTTGCATAAATGATGTGAATTTGCAATTTTAGTATGATAGTGATTCATGTGAAGTAAATGAGTTTTGGTAATATTGATGCGATTAACAACTGGAAGTATTTGAATTCTATAATTCTGAAAATGCTTCAGTGATTGTTGCAGCAATGAAAAAGTTATATGCATCAAGACTTACCAAGTGTTTGGCTGATTGAAGTTCAGACTTCAGGTAGATTGTTTGGGGCATGGAAATACGGGTAAGACCATGACAAAGGATTAATTATACCATGTGAAAGATCCAAACCTCATGAGAAGAGTCTCATGGTTGTGAAAATAGTTTGTGTGTATAATGGGTTGTCAATTTGGACTTGCGAATTTCAGATTTGAGAAATTGCTGACCACTACTAATCACTATTGGCTTGCATAAAATTGTGTTAGGAGGATGTGTTGTAAGTGGATATTCATGTTATGCTAGTAAGCATAAAATCATAATGGGCATAGTGGTGTTGCTTACAAGAGACCAACAAATGAGGATCACCTCATTACCAAGCAATTCAATTTTTGTAGTAGGAAGAGTTGTAAATTCATATTGAATTTAATTAATGATGCCATTGCTTGGTTATGGAACAATCAAATTTGGATTGTATTGTTAGACAATGATTGACTGTTTGGCTACTTGATGAATGTGCTAGGAGTACACATTGTAGGAATACCATGTGTGATGGCCCGCAGGAGCCAAACTTCATGGGGAGGTTTTCCCTTATCTTGAAAATGGGTTTCAAGTGAAACTCCATTAGACATTTTGGAAATGTCTCATCTGCACTACATGTTTGGTAAGAAACATGAGTGAGATCGTATAGATTATGTCAGTAAGACATGTGTGGGGTATGGAATGTAAAAATGAGTTGGGATGGAAAAACTAAGGAACTGTCAAGTCAGAGAAGGGAGCCCCCATTCCTCCTTAATGAGGGAATACTGCATCAACAAATGGATAAGTGTTCTGTGACCCTAGCTAAGAATATGGATGTCAAATTATTAGATTCAATATGCAAAGCATGTTTTAATTTTATTTCCATTATGACAGATTGCTTGAGTATGAATCAGGCCTACATGGCTCACAATGGAAAGGGGTGCACACTTTTTCGATGTCGAGTCATGAAAGGGTTTTCAATATTGACTACACCCTAGGGAGTGGACACACTACTGGTGTTTCAATACTTGAAAGTGGATGATATGAAGTATGATTACAGCCTTAGAGAAATAATGCTGATGAGTTTGCTTATATTGCTTATATGCAGTATGGTTGTTGATATAAGTGTATTGTTGATATAATTCCATTGTTGATATAAGTGCATGGCTTGATAAACCCAACTATGTTGGCTTGGATTATTTGTTCCTTCCCAGTCGGCATGAAGGAGTACTGGCTGGACATTAATTATTTGATGTTGAGGAGCATCCTATGTGCTGACCTAAAATCCAAGTCCATAGGAAATTCCAAGGCTTGTAAAGCAAAGCGGGACCTTGTAGACCAACAAGGAAATGCACAATACAGATAAGTATTGAATTATTTTGCAACTTCTTGCTTATAAATATACATGTGTATATGATTTGGTTATGATATCCTAAGCTCTTGTTTAAGAGATAAACACCGATGAGAATAAACTAAACATGTGAATCTATTCAATGTTTGAATATAGGTATCGTTGGGAGTGAGGACTATGAGGGCATCCTGGGGGTGTGTGTGGACATGTGACTATCCTAAAGAGCTCAGAATGAGTGGTAATGAAAAACGTGTTAGTGGGACTGTGAAGGCCCTAGTAGCCAGAGTTATAGACGAACCATGTGGGGAGGCTCCATGGTTGAGAGGTCTGGAATAGACTGGAGACACTAAGTGTCATGGCCAAGAGGGGTTGGTCCAACATTCACGGTAAAGTGAAAGAGGCTAAGAACATGAAAAACACAGTGGTGGTGTGGGTTTCAGAATGGGACAAGACAAAGAAGGAAAAAAACTCTTGCTGCTCTCTCTTTAATTTTTTTATTATATATATATATATATATATACTTATGCATTGTGAAAATAGAGGATTGTTGAATGCATGTATGGCTGAAAATGGAATGTGTTTATTTGTTTAAAATAAATTGTGAATGCTAGAATAGTTAACTCCCTGCCCAAGAATGGACATGAATGAGCTCATGTGCCAGTTTGGAAGACATGAAAAGTATGAAAGTCTCCTTGGAATACTTGGACTGCCATGCCAATTGGGCAATTAATTGATTGATTTTAATGCATATATTATGCTTGCTCTAACAGAATTACAATGATGCATTTCATAGGTGAGAAGAGTGAAATCCAGTCATGCACATTGATTATGGTAGCAGACCAAAAGCTATTGGACTTGGGTGGAAGTCTCCTTCAAACAATTGCCAAGATCCAAGAAAATATTGGAGAGATGCTCAAGATTTAGAAAAGACAGAATGAGATGAACCACCAGATTTTGCAAGACTCTATTTGTTTGTAGAAGGAGGTAAAAATCCTTCTGGGAGAAATCCATAAAGGAAATAAAAGTGGATCAAGGATGGGGCATTCATCCAATTGGTCTGTTAAGAAACGTTCTAGGCATGAAGACTCAAAGGAAATTGAGTAGGTAAAGATGAAGCAACCAATGAAATGTTGGAAATGTGGAGGACATCATTACCACCGGGACTGCCCAATGAGGGAACATCAAGAGGGAAGTAGCCACAAAGTTCCTAGACTTGGGGATGAGCCAAAAGCTGAGAACCAATAGGAGAAGCTTATGGAAGCCAAAGGGCTTGGCCTTGAAATTTCAAAGTAAATAATTGAATGTGGGACAGATCTGCAAAATTTTGAAGTTTTGAAATGTTCAAATTGTGTGTGCATTCCTATGTATTGGAACACCGAGAATGGTGGTATTCCAAGGGAGAGGGGATTGTAACATCCCAGGTTTGACCTTGATGCATTAAATATACATGATGTATATATTGTAATTAATCGTGGTGTGGAGCTAAAGGCAAAGGCCCCACCATCGATTTGGTTGTGTTATGTTTCGACAATTGGGATTGTTGCTGATGGTATATCATGCCATTTGGCACATTATAGTTTTGGCATCATGTAAATATGCACTTTAATTAAAATGAACCTACAACCAACTATTACAGTGCAACGATAATGAAAAGGGCATGATTTTTCCTAAGGATAAGGGGGGGATTGTTAGACCTTGAGCCTTTGGGGGTGTAGAAGGAGCAAGTCGATAAGTCAACTTGAATGATAGCTGACTTAGTCGATCAGACGACTAAGTCGGTTGACGGACTGAACTAGAAATTAGGTCAGCCACCTAAGGTCGTGTCGATTCACTGAACCGACAGGCATTTATTTTGTAAATTTTTTGTAATCATATATATTAGGTTGTTGAGCCAGATGAGAACTCAGTTCAGTTCTCTATGTTGTATGGACTCATTCATGTAATATAATCTGTTAATTCACCTATTTTTTCTTATCTCTTGTCTCTTTTTTATATGTATGTTTTAGTATGTATTATTAGTAACCTTATGTGATCTGTGAGATTACAACATTGGTTCCGCTGTCGGTAGTACATGTTTGAAATATATGCAAATAGATGATACCAGAGTAGGAGATTAAGGACTGGTGGGAACGTAAAGTTGCAAACTATTTGTAGAATTATGCACGAAGGAACGGATTAACAATCATATAAGCAAAAGAAAGATTCTTCATTGAAACACATGAAAAGTTTGTAGAATCACTGCCCCAACTTCTAAAGAAACTCCTGGATAAGAAAGCCGAAAGGGACTAAAGACCAATAGTTTCTGGAAAAACTGATCCGAGGAGGTAGAACAAACTTGTCGGAGTGGTTCAAGAAAATCGCTGACGACTTCTGTGAGGAGCAAGCAGTCGAAGATAGAACTTCGGTGGAAACCATCAAGGAGAAATTTTACACAGATCTCAGCGAGCAATTTCTGTGCTCCTTACCGACTTTGCTATTCAAATTCTTGATCAAGAAGGGAGTAGGACATATTGTCAAACCTCGTCCATCACTACATGAACTGCCATCAAACTCTAACTCGGCTGAGAAGCAAAAGAAGTGGGAAAAAATTATTGCAGAAAGGGAGTGGGAATACTTCCTAAGCAAATAGACCGAACTATTTGGGCTTTCTAAAAGCGCCGGGTAGGCTATGGGGGGGTATCTAGTCATATGTCGAGATAGAGTAGAGTGGATTCTAGTCGACTAGAAACAAATACCATTCACTAGTAATGAGAAGTTGACCAAAAGGGACCTCAAGAGAATAGTATCACATGAAGGTATGTTGGACATTCAGAAAATAGAGAGGGAAGAGAGACAACAGAGGAGGGAAGCAAGAAGAGAAAGAGCCTTAGAGCTGCATAGAGGAAGGAATCCTAGGGCAATTGACCAGGAAGAGAATCTGCCAAAGTCAGGTCATGACCGACATGAAGAAGGCGTCCCCTATGGAGGAAGAATTATGGATAGAGAAGCCAGAAGCTCTCCAATTAAGATCTCCCCATGAAGGGACAACCCTCTCTTTGTTGAATCCATGTACATTGATACAGACTATTGTCAAAGAGGACCTCCAACTATGAGCTGGTGACTTTGGTATATGGAGTTGACTAGACGATGAAACATACATTGGATGACTCATTATCTAGTGACCAAAGGAAGGAAATTGGGTTACCTTTCAAGCGATACCCTCCAACTGAAGTATCCACTTACTCTTACTGACACATGAAGGAGCAACCCCCTGCCAAATACAACTTTATAAGACACAGAACATTCAAAAATGTAGACAAATAGTTGCATTGGGCCCTCGACAGATGAAGTTGACATCAACCGACTTCCAATCGATAAAGAATCGACAATCGACGGGAACAAAAGTTCCATCGACCATAGTCCCACAGAGACAAATAAACCAATAACCCCACCACCCTCACCCCCACCCCCATCTCCACGACCGCCACCTCCTGAGATCAGTGACAGTGATTTCGACATGGGTCACAGATTAGCTCACATTCCTCTATATGAGGGGGATGAGAACCCCAGATGACACTGGTTCATCTGCGAGTCGAATTGTGAGGCCAACCAAGTTACAAACGAAGATAGACAAATGGCACAGTTCATCGGTGCCTTGAGGAAAAGGGAATTGGCTTGGTATATGAACTTTTCGGAAAGACAACCTAGAGAAACCAAAGCCAAGATCAAGGTGCAATTTCTATCATTTTTCAAAACTCCAGATGCCAAACATGTGGCAGCGAAAAAACTAAAAACAACATCACAGAAGCCAGGGGAAACTGTCCACGACTATGATAAGCATTGGAAAGACCTTCTGAGCCAGCTGGACTATGTTATAGATGAACAGTTACTAATCCAGTGGTTTCTTACAGGGTTATCTCAGAAAGTGCGCTGACACATCAGTCTAGAAACATTCAAATATTATGAAGATGCGCTAACAAAATCTCTTCAAGTGGAGATGGATGAGGACATACCCACTTACTCCACTGACCACAGATTGGAAAAATAGCTCGAGAGTGTGCAAAAGTATTTAAAGGATTTAAACCTCAACAATCAGGAGATCTGGTGCATAAAGTGCTCGACAACCAGACACTCAAAAGACAACTGTCGACAAGAATACAGCTGACAGGACATTCGATTCGCGTAGATGAAATATTTTTGCGACATTTGCCAGGAACACGGGGACCACTGGACAAAAGACTACCCGTTCAACATGAAGAACAGTAAGGAATCCTGGTGTGCAATCTACGAAACCAAAAATCATAACACGGCCGACTGTCATTTGAACCTAAAGAACCGAAAAAATTATCAGGCAGTCTACCAAACTAATGCACTTGCACAACATAACGAGCAAAAAAATTTACCAAACGATCAGAATTGTTAGAGATATGATGGTCAATGATACAAGTGTCAGTACGAAAATCGACATGGAGGCTATGGATGAAGAGGTCGATTCCCTGGGAATCCCGACAACCAACCACGTTGACCCATCCAATGCTTTACATGTTATAAGGAGGGACATTGGTATGCAGAATGTCCATATAAAGACAGAACTGACCTCAAATTTTGTACTTATTGTGGAGTAGGGGATAACTCACTAGAGGATTGCCCTACCATGTTGGAAAAAATAAATACAAAGAAAAATTTTAATGTCTTGTCGTGTGTGTAAAAAAATGATGTAATAAACACACAAAATTCGCATATTGTAACTCGACAAGGAACAAAAATAGGCCCTGATAACCCAAGAATTAGCAAAATAAAAGAGAAAAATGTCTATCCTGATCCACTAAAAGAAAAACAAACATACAAAGAAGCAACCAATGTATTCAAATAAATTGCATGACAATCAACATAACACAATAAATGAATTAATCCGGCTCGTACAAAAAGAGAACTCAGTATCTCAGTTCATCGATTTGCTATATGAAATAAAATGTAACAACTCTGAAAAACAAACAAAGAACATCGGCAGCTTAAATAAAAAATACAAAGGTGATGCCGACCCACTTGTCGACCTGGAAATCAAAGGATACCACGTCCGACAAGTAGTGCTTGACTTTGGATCACAAGTAAACATCATGACTCATGGCACTTGGGAACAAATGGGTATACCTCAACTGCATGAGTCAGGTATATACCTGAAACTAGCCGACCAGTGCCTAATTGAACCTATTGGAGTCTGGAAAAATGTTGAAACAACTATAAAAGGAATCTCGACCAAGGTCGACTTCAAAATCATTGACCCAAAGGAAGGATCTAGTTCCTTCCTAGCGTTAGTAGGTTGACCTTAGGGTAGAAGGATGAAAGAATCGATATCTCTAGACAAGGAGAGAATCAAATTAAAAGGAAATGGACAAAAGGTCATTGTACCCATTCATCCATCTCAAGGAGAACCTTGGACCGAACATCTTGATGACAAAGTCGATGTTTGACAACTCTACCAGATTATACCGAACTAAATATCCATGGAGAGCTTCATTTAGGAAACCAAGACTCAGTTAGTTAAAATTTAGACACTGAATTATATGATTGGGAGATCGAGAACTATGAAACAAAAGCAAGAGGGTGTTGTACTATTCAAAAAGTGCAGAAAAATCCCACCCAATAGTGCTTCATAGTGTCCATTGTCCCAAAAATATTTGAGAAGAAAATTATGGAATACCCTACCTTACAACCTACCAATGTAAATACTACACAAATACCAAGATACAAGGAAAGGGAATCACCATTCATGCATGTAGAAAAAGTTTCAAAAAATATTGGTGAACATGACCGACTTCAAAGCCTCGTAGAAACTTTTACAGGACAAGTTGCTTGATGGTGGGATACCCATTAGACAAGACTACAGACCTAGACAACAGCTTCGACTTACTTTGTCGAAATGTTTGGAGGAAAGAATTTAACCCAACAATTTAAGATAGTTGTATTCACTCAAGGATAGAACCCAGAAGATCATATTAAAACCTGTGAAAAAGAGTGGAGAAGAATTGGATACAACGATGAATGAGCATGGCCACACCTGTTCCCATCAACCCTCGCTGACTTACCAAACAAATGGTATAATATGGAAGAATCTAGAGGTGAAACATTCCTATGGCATGAACTTAGGGAAACTATGGCATGAACTTAGGGAAAATTTCATTAAAGATTTCAACTTTATACCACAAAATGAAAACTTGGTCGAAACATCAAAACAGATTAAAGACTTTATACAGCCAACTGAAAACAAACCCTTAAAAGATAACCGACAGACAATGAAATGCAACAATATACAAATGAGGACAAAACCACAGTCAACAAGACTACAGTTAGAAAATGAAAACACAGAAGGAAAAATATTTAGATGGAAATCCAACCATGTCGAAACAACCAAACCTATTTGTAAAATCCTTAAAGTGGAGACAATCGACAAACAAGATACTGACAGAATGACTACATCCAATTTCTCTGCCAGATTCTCACAGTTTAAAGAAGGAAATCGACCGATCAATGAAGCCAAAGCACCAGAATGGCTAGATGCTAAAGTAAAAACTAGGGAATTCGACATCTCAAATGATGATAGACAAAAAATGGCAAAGATCGATGACTACTGGTGTGAAGAGTAGACCATAGATATAGTGAACTTATTAAAGGAGTTCCAAGATGTATTTGCTAGAGATTATAAAGACCTCAAAGGCTTAGTCCATGAAATGGGAGAAATGAAGATTGATACTAAACCTGATGTTCGACCTGTGAAGAAAAGGTCATATAAACTAGCTCACAAATACAAGGAGATAGTCAAAAAGGAAATTTATCACATGCTTGCAGCAAGCATCATCTATCCTATCAACCAATCAGAATGGGAAAGTCCAATGGCTGTACAGCCTAAGAAACATGATCCGACCAAACTAAGAATTTGTGTTGACTTCAGAGAACTAAATAAAGTGACACTAGCAGACCCATTTCTGACTCCTTATGCAGATGAAATATTAAATGAGGTTGCAGGACATGAATGCTACTCATTTATAGATAGATTCTCAGGTTATAACCAAGTGCCAATAGCTAAAGAAGACCAGAAGCAGACAACCTTTGTGTGTGATTTTGGTTCATTTTCTTACAAGGTTATGCATTTTGGATTAAAAAATGCACCTGCAGTATTTTCTAGAATTGTTGTCAAAACATTTTAGGAATATATCTACAAGACCGTGGCAGTATACTTTGATGATTGGACAATATACTCCATGTTAAAAGATCATTGCAAATGGCTCAGACTTATGTTGGAGAGATGTCGACAAATCCAACTATCCCTGAACATCAATAAATGCATATTTGTGACCCCCATAGGGATATTATTAGGGCACATTGTCTATAAGGAAGGTATTAAGGTTGACTTTGCAAAGATCAAAATTATCCTCGACCTAAAACCACCAGTAAACCCAAAACAAGTCAGGGTGTTACTTGGCCACACAGCCTATTACAAAAAATTCATAAGATATTACTCAGATAAAACTTATCCTCTTGAAGAACTACTAAGGAAAGATCAAGAGTTCCACTGGACAGAGGAGTGCCACATATCATTCGAAAAATTAAAAAGAAAACTAGTCAAAGCACCAATCCTAAAGTTTCCAAACTGGTCAATCAAATTCCATGTTCATATTGATGCATCAAGTGTAGCAATAGGAGCAATCTTAACTCAACCAGGGGATTATGGAATGGATTATACTATAGTTTACAGTAGCAGAAAATTAAACAAGGCCGAGAGGAACTATTCGACAACAGAAAGAGAAGCCCTAGGAACGGTCTTTGCACTACAAAAATATCGACATTATCTCTTAGCTAACCCATTTATATTCTATACAGACCATCAGGCACTTAAGTATCTCGTCAATAAACCACTACATCATAGACACATTTGTTGATGGCTACTTCTCTTTCAAGAATTCGAATTCAAATTCGTTGTCTGACCAGGCAAGTTAAATGCCGGTCCCGACCATTTATCTCGAATCGACACAAGAGAAGAACCGACAAGAGTCGACGATGACTTACTTGATGCACATTTATTTCAGATAGAAGCAGTCCCAGTAGAACTAGAATAAATATCCTAGTTCTTGGAAGATGGACATGCACCAGAAGGAATGAGTACAAAGAAAAAGCAGATCTTAGCTATGAAGGTTGCACCATACAGTCTTATAAATGGATTCTTATACAAAATGGGATTAGATGACATCCTCAGAAGGTGTGTACTTGAACACAAATGGGACAAAATTATGCATGAAGCACACTATGGACTTGTAGGAGGACATTTCTAGGTAGACACAACTGCAAAGAAAATCCAACAGTCAGGGTTATGGTGGCTGACACTCCATAGAGATTGCAAAAAAAAATTCAGTCGATGTGACAGATGTCAACAACTAGGTCGACCCCTGCCTAGCATAGAAATGACTTTGATATCAATAAACCCAAGTCTGACATTTGAAATTTGGGCCATAGACTTCATAGGACCATTTCCTAGACCAGCAAAAAGAACAGGTGCAAGGTATATTATAACTGCAGTCTAATATGTCACTAAATGGGCAGAGGCTGAACAAGTCGACACATGTTTTAGTGAGATAGCTAATAAGTTTATCTATGAGAATATCATCACTAGATTTGGATGTCCACTAACTCTAATTAGCGACCAGGGAACACACTTCATCAACAAAACTATCAAAACCCTAACCGACCAGTTCCAAATCGACCATCATCGGAGCACAGCATACCATCCTCAGTTGAATGGAGAAATTGAAGCATTTAATAAAACATTAACAAGAGGACTAACCAAAATATGTAATACTGATAAGGACAACTGGGAAGAGAAAATACCTGCAGTATTATGGGCATACAAAACAGCATATAAACACTCAACTGACCAAACTCCTTTTCCACTAGTATATGGACAAGAAGCAGTAGTTCCACTACACTTCCGACAACAGATACCTATCATCGCAGAAATCCTACATGTTGATGTCGAACAAGGAAGAAAGGACCGACTATTGTAACTAAGCAAACTCAAAGAACATCGATTAATGGCAATACAACATTAAGAAATACATAAACAACAATAGAAAGCATGGCACGATTGAAACATCAAGAACAAAAACTTGTCGGTAGGAGAGCTTGCTTTACTATACAATAGTTAAGTAAAAGGTAAACCTAAAAATCTCCACACATAATGGATGGGACCTTACATTGTCGAAGAGATACATACCAATGGATCAGTCTGACTAAGGACGTTATAGGGCATAGTATTTCGGAAACTCATTAATGGAACCCGAATAAAATGCTATAAAAACTAGAAATAAACAAAACAAAAAAATCATATAACGACCATAACCATAAACCAAAAGCTATAAAAAGTTAAAAATCCAAAAGCCAAAAAAAATACCGTACATACTGAAAACTATGACAAGAAATTACCATTTCGACAACCGACATCATGCCCATCAACATAACACCATCGACCATTTGCATCGACCAGCCACTTCCATCGACCAGCCACTTCCATCGACCATTCTCATAACCGGCATCAATCGACGACCTCGATAGTCCCATCATCCATTCATGACATCGAGCACCGAAAGCAATTTTCCATTAACACACACTCAAGTGTTCCAGCTGGAAAATCATGTCCACCATTAATAAACCCATCGACGCACACATCCACAGCATCGCCTATAAATACTGGACCTCCGAAGGATCGTTCACTACAATTCATATGGAGAGAGCATCAGAGCATCCAGTAAACTGAAAGCCGAGAAACCCTTAGTGAAATAGACCACCAAACTGACACAATGGCACCCAAACAAACTAGAGCCTTGACCAAATCCAATGAACTACATGCTGCGGATACACCTTTAGTCCACAGGATGAAAAAGATTAAGAATGCCAAGGTATAGGAAGGCACATGGAAAAAAATATGGGCCGTGATGCAAGAATGGGCTTATGTCAACAAGAAGCCCACTCAAGCTGTAGAGAAAATCAAATACAGCACTATATTCAACTATGTCAATGCACCACTCATGGCCAGCTTTGGTGGCACGAAGGAAACTGCTATAAAATTCATCATCAGCCGGTACCACAATGGCCGGTTCTAATTCGACAAACTAGTCGACATCTCTGGAGAAGTCATATCCAAGCTGACCGGTCTCTCAAATGAAGGAAACCCAGCACCAGTCGGTATTAAATAAGGACTGGTTGAAGATCTAACTGGGTTGACTTTGGGAAAGAAATCGAAGGGGTTGATGATTAGCCAAATCATAACCCGAACACCACAAATTATGGCCAAAATAATAGCAATAACACTCACCCTGGCAGGTCGAGGTAGCGACCTCATGTTAGACATGTTAGAAGCTATCGACACCATTGTGATAGACGAAAGGATATGGAGATGGGCTGAATATGTCACCGACATGGTTAATACCATCTGTGAAAGATGCCAAGAAATGGGGGGAATCATCAAGTTACCCTCCCTAATCTTATGGATAGTCATGTACCATATCTGCCCAGAGGGGAATCTAATATTTCAGGAACCGTCGAGGTTCCACATGTGGAGATTTCAACCATTCTCCCAGTGAGGAACTTTGTAGGAACTTGAAAATGGGAAGGTGTTGTTGGAGAAATGGCTTCAACAAATCAAAGTCCACATGACTAGATGGAGGCTTCCTCAAAACATCCAAATATGTATACCAACAAACTCCCTCATCCAGCTAGAACTTGACCATACATTGGTGTGGTACATGTAGGGCGACGAATCAAATGCTAAAGCCCTCAACTACTATCCATCAGTCGACCAGATCTTTCAAGAGCTGTCTCGATAGGCTGAAACCAAAATACCAGTACCAACAGTAGTAAAGAAGATCGACTTCTCGATCGAGGAGTCGCTCACTGAATAAGAAAAAGAGGAAGACTATGAGCTCAACCTCTATATCAGCACCTTTGTGTTGGAGGAGACACCGGTCGAACACACTCGCCGACTCCAAATCATTATCAAGCCTCCAACAACACATAGGAAATAACCACAACCAGGAAAAACCCAGCCAGAGCAGCAGGTAATTAATCTGGCTGTAGAAAGTGTTGTCTCAACCCAGGAGCCAAAGGGAGAGACAGAGCCAGATTACCCAAAGTATGCTGTCACAAAAGGCATCATTAGAAAATTGTCAAAATAAATAGCAGCGGCCAGGAAGAAGCTCAAGACACAACAACAACAACAACAAGGAAAATGTAAGCAAAATCTTATCCTTGCATACTCATTAGAAGATGAGGAGGAGCTTGCAGCCATGGCCCTCGACATAATAGAGGATGCTGCAACAAATAAGGTGCCGATCAAAACCCAGTTCCAAATATTCGTCGAGGAAGGAGCACTAGCAGGTCAACCAAATAAAGCTATGACAACCCACATGATGATGCCTAAGGACGTCATCGATCTTGTGTCTACACCCCCACCCCCATCACCGATGAAAGTAATCGAGGAGCAAGTACTGGCACATCAGTCAGTAAGCCCCCTCGACTTGTGCAAAAGTGCGATGTCAGAAGCGGTGAAGGCCAAATTCGATAAAGATACAGATTTGAAAGCATTCATTGAGAAACTACCTGAGATATTTATGTCGGCCCAAAAGATATCCACAATAGCACCTCTCTTCAAGGTCAGTGGATACCAACCAGGACATGAATTCTGATATAGAACCTTTGCAACCATCATGTCAACTTTCGAGAGAAATCCTGACAAGGAAGCTAAAGTGGTTGCATGTCGGACCTCGACTATCACTCCGACCGTACCTCAAGCTGACCTACCAGCCACTGCACCAACTAGAGGAGAAGAAAATGAGGAGGACATAGCCCGAAAAATTAACCAAATGTTCTTTGACTTAGACTCACCTCCCCGCCCCAATAAACCACCACTCACCCACACTTCCCTCAACCCAATCACCCCCGACCCTTCGCCCACTCCATCACCACCACCATCTCCACCACCACCACCACCACCCCCTGACTCAGAGCAAGGCCCACCACAACTAGTTGCATCTAAACAACTAGAAGTAGCAGTCATCCCACCTCCCCAACCAGAGAAGCCAGCAACCACTATCCCACAAACCAAATATCCTGACTCGACTTTTGCAGGTACACAGGTGCCGAAACAAGCAGGAAAAGAAAAGCATAAGAAGAGGAAGGATAAATAGAAAAAGGATCATCATGGACAGCCATCAATGGTCCAGATCAGATTGAAGGATGCAATCTCCCTGACTGACCCAGAGCTAGGAAAACTCCTCAAGACCCTAGCAGGCGAAGCAAAGACGAGGAGCGAGCATAGATGTAAGGAACTCGATGACAAAGTTGTAGAACAGGTCAAGTTCCTCAACAAATGCAGGAACCTGGCCCAGTCAGTCATGCCGAGCCCCGTAGAGGTAAACACAAACAAACCATTTGAAAGGGCGTATCAACTATTTGAGAGCATGGTGTCAGCACTCCAATCTCACATTCAGGAAACAAAGGAGGAACAAAAAGAAGAAACTTCTAGACTCCTAATGGCATAGCACACTGCCTTCACTAAATCTTATAAATTGCTGCAAGATCACATGGAAGGGTCTGTCATAACTGAAGAAATACTGAAGGACTAGCCTGCTTACTACGGGCAAGTATATCGGCAGTCTCGGCAGACCCGACAAGGGATCCAGGCATGGAAAAGTAGGAAAACCACTAAGGAAGCACTAAGGACCACAATAGAAGAACAAATAGTGCTTGAAATATCCAAGCTATAGAGACTTGAGAGGGAAACACATTAGTAGGTGCAACAAGCTATCCCAAACTTGGAAAAAGCTAACATCATCTTCCCACAGATGAAATGACTTATCAAGACTGTAGAGGAGAAGGACCAATTTATGGGTCCCGACATGGAGAGGATAGTAGAAGTCTTCATTTCAGAAAAGATTTCGATCCTATCAAGCCTAACCACACTTACCATCAACATCCAGAAGATTTTGCAAAGTTGGACAGATTTCCAACATCACCTTGCAGTAACAACACCATCCATTGTCAAAGTCTATGCATAGAAACGACAGACCATCAGACTTCATATCCCATGAAGACCAGACACATCACAAAAACTATTGAGACCAGACAGGAATAATTTTTGTACCTCCCTGTTTCTTTGGAATGAAGAAACGTTTTGTTCGTGGGGGAGATGTAGAATGAGCAAGTTGATAAGTTGACTTGAATGACAGCCGACTTAGTCGATTAGTTGACTAAGTCGATTAGGTGACTAAGTCAATCGGCCGACTAAACTAGAGATTAGGTCGACCACCTAAGATCATGTCGGTTCACTGAGCCGACATGTAGTTATTTTTTAATTGTTTTGTAATCATATATATTAAGTTGTTGAGCCAGATGAGAACTCAGTTCAGTTCCATGTGTTGTATGGACTCATTCATGTAATATAATCTATTAATTCACCTATTTGTTCTTATCTCTTGTCTCTGTTTTATATGTATGTTTTAGTATGTATTATTGGTAACCTTATGTGATCTATGAGATTACAACAGGGGGGGAAAACCATGTGTCAGCTGTTGAACCCATCTAGTTTTCACCCACACTTTTTGTCTTACTCACCTTTCCTTGTCTTATCATCCAACCACCACATTAAACACCTGATGTTAGTTGGGGCAGTTATTTCTAAGTAGTGGTGGGTGTGGCAGGACTGTCAGTCCTTGCCCATGTGCCCACTCCACTAGCAGACTATTCATCTTCATGTCGTGTGGGAAGAGAAGCCACATTCTCTCCACTCTCCCATGACTCCATTCTTTGGGGGGGGATGGTTCCATTCTCCATGGCCTGACTCATCCTTTCCTCATGCAAAGGTTGGAAAGGGGCATTGTTATCCTCACGTAGGGATGCATAGGGTTTCTCCTCATGCACAATGTTCTCCTTTGTTTTGGATTCACGCAGCGAGTTGGGAAGCTGTGTTCTGTCACCCATGATTTCCTGTGAATGAGCCTTCATGTTCTGGGCGGTGTGTATGTGTTTCCCCTGTCCAGGCTAAGAATCAAATCTCCACTTCCAAATTTTGGACTGTGTATTTTCCCATTGCTGCAGGGATGAAGATGGGGTGGTTGTTCTTCCCCTGGTTTTGGGTTGATGTGTGTGTGCAAGTATATTTTGGGTTGCTGCTGAGTTGTTTTGGCCATGCTAGGGCCAAGAAAAAATCTAAATAGCCTTGTTTGGCTTGAGCTACGTTCACCATGTTTTCTTTTATTTCCTCACAAAGTTGTGAATCGCTTGGTTTTACTACGGGTATGTAGTGGTTGGTCTTCTGATTATGTGGAGTGGAATTGAAAGCTAGGTATGCTTGAGAAACCTGGTGTTTGGGGGATACACAGAAAGATTTATATGGCTTGATTTCTTCTCCACAACCCCGGAATGGCACTAGAAAGGGAAGTCAGGGCCTGAGGGACTATGAACCAGAGAAGGGACTGATTCCTGGTGTTGGGTGTGTGTGGATGTTTTAAAAGTCAGGCTAGCTCTGGTATAGGCATCCTTAGCTCTTCCATGAGCTCACCAACTTACCATTCAACTTTTCCCAGCTCCTTGATGGCCTGATAACCCAACTATGTTGACTTATCTCATTGTGTTCCCTTGGCTATGTGTAAGCATGCTTAGTCCCTTATTCCTTGGGGAATCATTCCTAGCTCAGGGGTATCAGTGTTGCTGACAGATTGATGAGCACGCTAGCCTATGGTTGGGTGGAATGTTGCAGTGATGTAGCTGGTTGTGGGATGAATTCTACATAAGATAAGCATTCTTGACTATTTCATCTCTGTTCAATTACATTTACTGTTGAATGAATCATGATGAACATGTTGATGTAAGAATGTATGTTTGCTTCCGCTGTGTATGTTGAATAATTATGCATCTTAGCATGTTTTCTATTTTAAGCATTTTATTTCAGCATTATATGCATGTTCATGTTCATGGGGCTAGTTGCACGAATTCTTTGATGGTTTGGTAGCGTCCTCTTCACTGGTTGGAGGGTCAAGGACGTTACACCTGCACGCCTACAATATCCCCTTTCCTCCATCGTGCGTGTTTGTGCCAGAAACTGTTTCTAGGCCACAAAGAAACAAGCCAACACAATCTCACATATTCACTCAAACAAAACTAGGTTTTAGGGTTTTTTGGAAGGTTTTCCTAGTTATAAAGTTTGGTGAATGAAGGGAATACATTCATAAGCCAAGAAGGAACTGAATCATAAATAAATAAGAACAGAGATGCATAATATAATCACCATATACCAATCAGAATATAATCTTAAACTTCATTCACAACTGACAAGCATTACAAGCAAAGAAACCATAAACCAGCAATGAATTTATCAGTCATGTAGCTAAACAAACTAAAAATGAAGCTAAAACACAGACTGAAGGGCGATATAGATCATATATTTCATAATTCTGTTCATCAAATACACATGAGAGTTAAGTACTTAGCTCATAAACAAGTCACAGACCTCCTTAAGCCAGCCAAAAGGTAGAACCCCTATTTTGTACCCTTGTACCTATTTTATAATTGTAAAGAATTAGTTCTATCCTCCCTTCATTAGGTCTAAATTGAAACTACCTAGCAGTTACATTAACTAATTTTCAACTAATTGCCTAAAAATAGCAAAATCGGATTCCTGGCAAATATGGTGAATTTCTGGAAAATAGGCGTCAAAGAATCTTCCACATCTCTCAATCCCTGATACCTGTGTAAAACATGAGAGAGGTTTTTGTGAAATGGTCTGTGGTGGACAAAAACCTCTCTGTGTTGTTAAAAATTAATCCCCAATCAATCAGAATCTTCCCCGCAAGATGAACACTAAAACAGGAAATTATTAAATATTTAAAAACCCTGAAAAATAGGCCGCAAAGATTAAACTGAATCTTTCAAACCTTGATAGCTGTTGAAAAAAATGAGAGAGGCTTTTGTAAATGGGTATCTTATTAACAAAAACCTCATTTTTTTTTCTAAAATTCCTCTCCAGCAGCTCGTGGTATGCATTCAATTTCAGTAACCCGAAACAGGAAAAACAGAGCAGAATTCTCAATAATCTTTGCATTTCGATCTCCTCTTTTTCATCTGAGCCAGGAAAAACTGACTGAACAGGTTGCCAACCATTCACCCATACATCATTCATCAAGTTATGCTATGCACCCTCCTAAAGGTCTCTCCTAGAAATAAGCTTTCAGCATCATCTTTAACCCTGCCAATCCATTCTGGAACATCTTCCTGAAATGCCATGCCAATTCGAACCTGAGTTGTGTAAGGTTGGTTATCTTGCAGCATATGCCAGAAAATATCAGCTTTATCTTCACAAGGCACTTCTTTTCTCATCTCTTCCTCTTCTCTTTTGCAATAGTGGCAATGCCATTCATCTTGAACAGGAACTGATTTTATTTTAGGACTACAACATCACATGTGAAAGGATTCCTCACACGTATCACAAATGAGAGTTCTAGTTGAATCTTCTGAAAAACCAAATATTTTACAGAATTGTGAGAAACTAACTGTTGAGTCCAAATTTGGTCCCTTTTTAACCACCTTTAATCACCTTTCTTCCCTTGTTTTACACTGCTTAGCATGCCAATCAGACTGACTTTCTTCACTTTATTCCCTAAATTGTCAAGGTAAGACTGATTATTGTTTTACCTTATTATTGCTTATTCTTGTGACAATTAAGGCTATTTATCTCTCGAAATTGTGCTAATATGTGTGATCTATGAAGATAATGTGAGATGAGCAGAATGCAGGGGGATAACGCTGAACAAGTCGAGGGACGAGGGATGGTCGTGACACAAAAGGGATCCTCAACCTGTCCATCGTCGATTGAGGCACGTGACATTCCAGACAAGAGCCGGTCAGAGTAGCCATAACAAAATGTGCTATGATCGAGGGATTTCCAGTGTAGCTGCTCGAATATTATGGTGATCTGAGAAGATCGCCACTTCTGGGCCAGTCAACAGTCTTCTCGCACTTTCTATAATTGTATCATGCCACGTCTTGTAACAACTGGTGTTATTCAGGGTGCCTGAAGATCAGAGATCTTCATGGCTGCCCTTTGTAATAGGATTGGATGTTATCGCTTGTATGTATAAATGCAGAAGGCTGTCTCGACCCAGGGGGGTTGGAAAATAGTTAATTCATTTGGTGTATTAACAGTGGGAGCAATCTGTAATAATCCTTCCTTTTTAATACAAAGAGTTACTGCTGGTTTAAGGGAGCTGTACATTGTTCATCCAGCATCTCTGTGTGAAGGCTGGGCCCACCTTCCACAGAGATTGCTGAGTTAAGGTAGGATCTTTTAATTTGTGGTTGTGTGATGTTTCGTTAATCATATTTTCTATGTGCACAGCAGTAGTGTGTGTGATTTACAGCATTGCATTTTCCTAAGATCAATAACTGTAACAGTCGACTGAGTAGATAATCTTTATGCAATTTATTCAATAGCTGTACACAACTCTGTTCATCTCATGGTTTCAGGTTGACATCCCACGAACCCTGTGTAATTCTTGGATTGTTATAATTGTTGATCTTTATTTCTGCAATTCAATTCTTAGAATAGCCGAGCTTGATTTGTGGCAATTGAATTTCTAGATTACAATTAATTTATGGTTACAGATTCCGAGTGTGATTAGATCAATAGGAAATTCCTTTAATTTGGGTTGTGAATAGGATTTCCTTTCTGTCAGTAATCGTTGATTTCATTTATGGTTGATGCATAGAAGGACAAGGTTGAAATTGTAGAGTTAGAAGATTGGTGGGATCACACAAAGTTGAGGGATGAACATAGTTGTTTAAGAACAGTATTCACTACAATGATTTGGTGTTTAGCGTATATTGTGCACTTACCCTTTGAAACAAAAGACTTCCTCGGGTTGACAATGAATTTCGTAAGCTCTGTGTGTTGATAATAACTTATCTGCATTTAGGGTGCTCGACATTTTGGCGCCGTTGCCGGGGAAGGGTAATTAAACACTATCAGTAGTTGCATTTGACAATTATTTTTAGTCAGTCTTTTTTTATTCTTTCTGATGAAATGATTTGGGTTGTATGAATACTAGAAGGGTAAAATGCGATCAATTCCCAGCTCCCAAAACCCCACAAGATACTAACGGTGCAGGTGGCTCGGGTCGAGGAGTACCATTGGGCAGAAGGACGTCCATTGATGACCTTGTTGACAGAACTGATTCATCCACTGGAGCTCGTCTTCAAGAAAATCCTAACAGAAGAAACCCCGCTGATCCTGGGGCGCTAGCATCGGGATCCATGGTGGAGAAGACACGAGCAGCTGCGACGTCCTCAGCTACCCCTGTAGACAAAGGCACAGCTGTTACAATGGGACCTGCTGGTAGAGGTCTGAATTATCACATTAACGGGAGGAGAGTAACTAAGGAAGAGTGGGATCAGTACCACCAAAAGCTCCTGGGACAGTGGAAAAACGAAGAAAAGAATGAGGAACAAGAGGAGAACGAAGAAAAGAACGAGGAACAAGAGAAGAATGAAGAAAAGAACACAGGAGGAGACGAGGAGGAGAAAACAGAAGAAGAGATGAGTAACAGACACGGGGCCGATGAGGAAAAAGTGATGGGAGAAAACTATCATCATGAGAATCGCTCCCTGCCAGAGGGAACAGTGGCTACATTGCAATTTCCTATTCAAAAACCAGATGGGGCAGCTCCTATGAAGAATATCTCACCATCGGTGTTACCTCGTTTCCATGGAAAGGCGGCAGAAGACCCAGACGAATTCCTTTTTGAATTCGATATTCTTTGTCGTAGTTACGATTATATCACCGATGCCCAAAAACTAAAACTTTTTCCTGCTACCCTTAAGGACAATGCATTACGCTGGTTCATGAGCCTTGGGGGAGGGACCGTTACTAATTGGGATGCAATGAAGCAGGTGTTCCTGGAGAAATATTAGGAATACTGTAACACCAAGGATAAGAGAGAGGAGTTATTTAAAATGGTGCAGAAGGAGGACGAAAGTTTGGAAGATTTCGTGGAAAGACTGCTGTACAATGTGCAGAGAGCAGGGCAGACGAACATGGGACTGGATGTACTCAAAATAATCTTGCTTCGGGGAATCAGGGATGATTGTCTAGATATGTTGAACCTGCTTGGTAAGGGAGACATCTCCAAATAACCTTTCGACAAAATTGTGGAGCTGTGCAAAAGATACTCCAGAGGGTCTTCCAGAAATAATAAGCGGGATAAACGAGAAAAGCTGGAACGTGACATCTTCGACCGAAATCAGAAGTCATCTAATGGAGGCGCTACCCGAGCAGAGATAGGAAATCTACTTGAAAACTTTAAAACAGAAATGATGAGCTCCATCTCTTCTGAAATTGATGTCCTGAAGGCAAAACAAAAACAAGCAGTAGAGGATCTCACATTGGGTGTGTTCTGCCCCCGATGTAGAAAGAATCATCCATTGAGAGAATGCCCGCTTGACAAAGTGAACGTATGTCAGCTGTGTGAGCTGAACCATGACATGAAGGAATGCCCTTCACTTCCTCAATTCAAGGCCGTTCTGCAGGCATCAAACCCGGATGTGGAAGCAGCCTACTTTATCGCACAGAATAAACCATGGCAGCCTCGGAATCAAGGTATGTCTCCAGACTCTCTCCCATTTTTGAATAATATGCAAAATTTGAATACACAATTCCCTTCGAATTATACTCAATGGAATTCCTCTCAACCTGCAATGCAAAACTATAATTCATGGAATCCCTGGACACAGCCACCACCCCAACCTACGTCATGGACTCCTGGATGGAGGAATTTCCATCCTGGGAACCAGTTTCCTCAACCACCTCTACCTCAACAAGCACCGTATTCTCCTCAATTTCCTCAATTCCCCCAAATTCCTCCATATCCTCAATACTTACCTCCACAGTCACAGCTGCAGCTGCAAAACAATTCTGTCCCGAATATACCAATACGACCCCAGCTGCCTGCCCAACCTAATCCTAACCCAAACAATAAAGCAGTCCACCAATTGGAGACTGTCAACATGCCAGCCTACTCTCTTTCCCCTGTACCCTATAATGAAATCCACTTACGATCTGGGAAAATTGTAGAACCTATAACAACAGAGGATGTTTCATCCTCTGAGCATAGAGAAGAGGAGAGCTTACAGCATCCATTTGACTCAAGTCCCATCATTGAGGATGTTGGGCATCCCTTAGAAGGGATGGATGAACCATCCAACGATAAACCTGAAGAGATACAGCCTTCCCATCTGATAAAGCAGCCACCATACCCCGAGAGATTACTGCTACCAAAAATGGGGGGGCAACCTCAGTTTAACCTCCTCGGAGAGTTAAGAAACCTTTATGTTAAAATTCCCCTCCTTCAAGCGCTTCAATATGTTCCCATTTACGCTAGAACAGTTCGGGAGCTGTGCACAAGAAGAACACAAAGGAAATTCAGGGATCCTCCCACGGTTCATGTCATAGGAAACTTATCGGCCTTGATAACAGGAAAAGCCCCTGTGACTAAATACGATGACCCTCGTAATCCTACCGTTACTGTACAGATAGGACAGACACAGATACCCAACGTCCTAGTGGATCTGGGAGAAGCAATCAACGTTATAACTATGGAAACTGTAAAGAAGCTTGGGCTCACCAAGTTTAGACTGACCCCTACTATTTTGGAATTGGCAGACAGATCCACCATCAGACCCAAAGGGATTCTGGACGACCTTGTTATATCAGTAGATTCATGGGAGTACCCAGCTGACTTTTTGGTGTTACAACCAAAATCGCAGTTGGGGGGACACCCATTGATCCTGGGGAGACCGTGGTTGGCCACAGCTGATGCTTGCATCAGCTGTCGATCGGGGTCCATGACTATATCTGATGGTATGGATACTAAAAATCTCACCCTATATCCTCCAGCTTGGCCAAGTCTAGAGGCTGAAACATCCCTTTGGATAGAGCAGGAGGAGGAGGACGAGGATGTCCAGCCATTATTAACTATAGGGAAGGCCTTAACCTTTAAAAATGAGACAGAAGATGATACCATTAGCAATTTCATTAGTGAACCCACTTCAGTAAATAGAGAAGTCTATCAAATTCTTAACACTACCCTGGGAAAGGAAGAGCAAGAAAACCTTACGGAAGAAGCCTTGGTTGGTGGCACAAATATAATCCCGGTTGTGAAAAATTTAGAGAGCATTCCGATTGAGGTAGAACCTGGAAGGACTTTGAATATCAATCCTAGTCTCTCCTCAGAGGATCAGAAACGCCTGATCAGCCTCTTGAAGGAACATAAGGGGGCGTTTTCCTGGGAGTATACAGATATGAGGGGTATCCCCTCTAATCTATGCACTCATCACATTTATATCAAAAGTGACTCCCGGCCTGTGTGTCAACCCAAACGATGCATGAAACCCAATCTGAGGGATATAGTGAAGGAGGAAATCCAGAAACTTTTGGAAGCAGGGTTTATATACCCTATTTCAGATAGTGAGTGGGTCTCCCCACTCGTGATTGTACCCAAGAAAAATGGGAAATGGAGGGTCTGTGTTGATTATAGGGAACTGAACAAAGCAACTCAAAAGGATCATTTCCCTTTACCCTTTATCAACCAGGTACTTGATACCCTGTCAGGGAAGAAGTTCTTCTCCTTCCTAGACGGTTTCAGTGGGTACAACCAAATCCAAATTGCTCCTGAGGATCATGATAAAACCACCTTCATCTGTCCCTAGGGAATGTTTGCTTATAGAGTACTTCCATTTGGATTGTGCAATGCACCAGCAACGTTCCAAAGAGCTGTGATTGGCATATTCTCTGAATTAGTCAATGATAGCATGGAAATATTCATGGATGATTTCACTCCCTATGGCAGGGATTTTGATGAGGCACTAGAAAATTTAAAGAAGGTTTTAACTCGCTGTAAACAGGCTCATCTTTCATTAAGCACTGAGAAGTGCCATATGATGATGAGTGAGGGGGTGGTATTGGGGCATTTTATCTCTGCCAATGGCATACAGGTAGACCCTGCAAAAATCAAAGTAATACAGAATATACCTACCCCTTCAACTCAGAAAGAGGTGAGAAGCTTTCTGGGACATGCTGGATATTATCGAAGGTTCATAGAAAACTTCTCCAAACTGGCTTCTCCTCTGTTCTCTTTGTTAATGAAGGATGCACAGTTTGTGTGGAATGCATCATGCCAGACAGCATTCGATGAACTTAAAGCAAGGATGTCTACAGCTCCCATATTGTGGGGACCTAATTGGACCCTTCCCTTCCATATCTCCTCAGATGCCTCTGACACTGCCATTGGGGCAGTATTAGGACAGCAGGAGGGCCAAAAACCTTATGCCATTTATTATGTTAGTAAAAATCTAGCCCCTGCTGAGCTTAACTACACTGTTACTGAAAAAGAATTCCTTGCTATTGTTTACTCCATAAATAAATTTCGACATTATATCACCGGGTATCCTACATTTGTGCACACTGACCACTCTGCCATCAAATACTTAATGAATAAACCAGTTACCAATGCCAGAGTGACCAGATGGCTTTTGTTGTTACAAGAATTTGATATCACTATTATAGATAAACCTGGGAAGGAAAATGTTGTTGCTGAATTTTTATCCCGTCTTACTAACAGTGATGACAGTTTGCCTGTTGAGGATTCTTTCCCAGACGAGCATCTATTTGCACTTTCAGTTCATTCTCCATGGTATGCAGACGTTGCTAACTATTTGGTTGCAGGGAAGCTCTTGCCATATATGACAAAATGAGAAAAAAGAAAAATTATTCAGCGCAGTGCCAGGTTTTGTTGGTTAAATGGCCATCTCTTCTACACAGGGCCTGATCTTGAGATCAGGAGATGTGTAAGAGAAGATGAGATCTTTCCTATATTAAAAGCCTATCATGAGGGGCCTTGTGGAGGCCACTTTGCAGATAAAAGAAAGGGG
>LPNX010467638.1:3562-18019 GCA_001517045.1 Pseudotsuga menziesii | reverse complement strand
GGCCGACCCACATGTTCCCACGGCCGCGACATCCTTTCCCAGCCATTGTGAATTCTGACAGCCGTGATTTTTCCCTGTACCGCCAATTTTTTTTCCGACACTGTGATCTTTCTTTACAGCTGTAACATCTTTTAATTGGCCGCGATATCATGTTGGGAAACTTCAATCCTGTTTTATTTGGTGGACCTTTTAGCATTACAGACTGTTCTTTTTTTCTTTGCAGTAGTAACTCCTGTGTTAACCAAAGCAAATTGCTTCTGCTATTACTTATGGCTCTGATTTATTCCCCTCGTGCCGGCCAATTTGGCATACTTCCGACTCCGGTGACGCGATGTTTTTTCCATTTTCACTGGCGATGGCATTATAGCATTAATTGCTATTATTATGATCGATTTAATGCCTGCGCACAAGCTCGGCCTTCCAGCGTCAGCAAACACACAGATCATCATTCCCCGCAGGTCATTCGATGCACAGTCGCACGAGGTATGGCTTTGGTTTTTACATGATTAAGTGTTAATTTGGGTTTAATGATATCAGTCGTGCCTTAATACGTATTACCATTATGACTTAATTAATCCATCCCCCGTGCGACGTAAAATCTCATAACCGCCACCTTCCCCAATTTGGAATAAAAATTTTGAACCTCCCTCTGCACTGCACTTTCCAAATTTGCCATCTCCCTACTCACATCTCCGCTCAGCGATCTGTGCATTCCCCGCTCTGCAACCTCCACTCTCGGACTCTAGAACTCTGTCGCCATGACTATGGGGCTTCTAGCTCGTCATGAACCTTTAAACACGTAGGAACTCCGAAACAATCCTGAGGTTTTCGCCATCTTTCAAGCCGCTGGCTGGATTGAATTCTTCGAGCGACTATACGGATTTAACAGGGAAGTAGCTTTGCAATTCATTTTACACCTCAAGGAAACTCACTCTGAAGTATGGGGGCTATGGATAGAAGTTTCCAAGGCTATTATATCTAAAGTTACTGCTCTTCCAATGGTGGGAAAGGCATGGTTTGAACGACAAATCCCCACGATGGTTGCACGGGAGGAATTTCTATGAGAGGGGGAGCACGTTCAATCATCAAAGAGAGGAATTGTACTGCAATCACTTCCGCGACCATGGGATCAGGTTGCTGTCTTCCTTAAGAAATACATCACTTGCGAAGGTAGGTACCAAGTTGTTTATAATTCTGAACTACCTTTGCTTTCCCATCTTCGCCATGGCATTTTGTTGAATATTCCATACTATCTGTTCCATAACCTATGCCAGATGGCGATGTTTGTTCAAACGGCTAAACATCCACATGTTTCCCTAACCCACCATGGTCTTATAAAATTAATCATTTCAAGAACCCTGGCCCAGCACAATATCACCTGGGATCAATTCACAGCCCGCACTCAGGCGCCTATTCCTGTCCTAGGTCTCCCAGCAGAACAGGCACAGCTTCAACATCATCAGGAGGATCAGTGTCCCTCCAATATAGTTGGGGGCGAGGATGATATTGTACTAGAAAAAGCACAACAGGGGACACAAGTAGAACCATTGAGGGAAAGTGTTGATAAAAATCTTGAGAGACATGCAGACAACAGGGTAGCTCTGTCATCAGAAGGAGAAATTGGAGTAGCATTGAATGCTGCGACAATTGAACCTGAAGATGACAGAGCTAAGGCAATTGAATAACAGATGGAACAGATGGAGCCGGTCACTGTTGAATCCTCACCTGAGTGGGAAGGAGGAACCCTAATTCAGGAGGAGCAATCTGAGGTGCAAGAAAACATTCCTTTGACCCCAGCAGTGAATCCTGATAAGTCAGCCCCTCAAACGAAAACGTCACGAAAAGGAAGAAAGAGACCAATGTTGGAATGTTGCAGTGACGTAGCTGGTTGTGGGATGAATTATACATAAGATAAGCATTCTTGACTATTTCATCTCTGTTCAATTACATTTACTGTTGAATTAATCATGATGAACATGTTGATGTAAGAATGTATGTTTTCTTCCGCTGTGTATGTTGAATAATTATGCATCTTAGCATGTTTTCTATTTTAAGCATTTTATTTCAGCATTATATGCATGTTCATGTTCATGGGGCTAGTTGCACGAATTCTTTGATGGTTTGGTAGCGTCCTCTTCACTGGTTGGAGGGTCAAGGACGTTACACCTGCACGCCTACAATATCCCCTTTCCTCCATCATGCGTGTTTGTGCCAGAAACTGTTTCTAGGCCACAAAGAAACAAGCCAACACAATCTCAAATATTCACTCAAACAAAACTAGGTTTTAGGGTTTTTTGGAAGGTTTTCCTAGTTATAAAGTTCGGTGAATGAAGGGAATACATTCATAAGCCAACAAGGAACTGAATCATAAATAAATAAGAATAGACATGCATAATATAATCACCATGTACCAATCAGAATATAATCTTAAACTTCATTCACAACTGACAAGCATTACAAGCAAAGAAACCATAAACCAGCAATGAATTTATCAGTCATGTAGCTAAAAAAACTCAAAATGAAGCTAAAACACAGACTGAAGGGCGATATAGATCATATATTTCATAATTCTGTTCATCAAATACACATGAGAGTTAAGTACTTAGCTCATAAACAAGTCACAGACCTCCTTAAGCCAGCCAAAAGGTAGAACCCCTATTTTTTACCCTTGTACCTATTTTATAATTGCAAAGAATTAGTTCTATTCTCCCTTCATTAGGTCTAAATTGAAACTACCCAGCAGTTACATTAACTAATTTTCAACTAATTGCCTAAAAATAGCAAAATCGGATTCCTGGCAAATATGGTGAATTTCTGGAAAATAGGCGTCAAAGAATCTTCCACATCTCTCAATCCCTGATACTTGTGTAAAACATGAGAGAGGTTTTTGTGAAATGGTCTCTGGTGGACAAAAACCTCTCTGTGTTGTTAAAAATTAATCCCCAATCAATCAGAATCTTCCCCGCAAGATGAACACTAAAACAGGAAATTATTAAATATTTAAAAACCCTGAAAAATAGGCCGCAAAGATTAAACTGAATCTTTCAAACCTTGATAGCTGTTGAACAAAATGAGAGAGGCTTTTCTAAATGGGTATCTTATTAACAAAAACCTCATTTTTTTTTCTAAAATTCCTCTCCAACAACTCGTGGTCTGCATTCAATTTCAGTAACCCGAAACAGGAAAAACAGAGCAGAATTCTCAATAAGCTTTGCATTTCGATCTCCTCTTTTTCATCTGAGCCAGGAAAAACTGACTGAACAGGTTTCCAACCATTCACCCATACATCATTCATCAATTTATGCTATGCACCCTCCTAAAGGGCTCTCCTAGAAACAAGCTTTCAGCATCATCTTTAACCCTGCCAATCCATTCTGGAACATCTTCCTGAAATGCCATGCCAATTCGAACCTGAGTTGTGTAAGGTTGGTTATCTTGCAGCATATGCCAGAAAAGATCAGCTTTATCTTCAGAAGGCACTTCTTTTCTCGTCTCTTCCTCTTCTCTTTTGCAATAGTGGCAATGCCATTCATCTTGAGCAGGAACTGATTTTATTTTAGGACTACAACATCACATGTGAAAGGATTCCTCACACGTATCACAAATGAGAGTTCTAGTTGAATCTTCTGAAAAACCACATATTTTATAGAATTGTGAGAAACTACCTGTTGAGTCCAAATTTGGTCCCTTTTTAACCACCTTTAATCACCTTTCTTCCCTTGTTTTACACTGCTTAGCATGCCAATCAGACTGACTTTCTTCACTTTATTCCCTAAATTGTCAAGGTAAGACTGATTATTGTTTTACCTTATTAATGCTTATTCTTGTGACAATTAAGGCTATTTATCTCTCGAAATTGTGCTAATATGTGTGATCTATGAAGATAATGTGAGATGAGCAGAATGCAGGGGGATAACGCTGAACAAGTCGAGGGACGAGGGATGGTCGTGACACAAAACGGATCCTCAACCTGTCCATCGTCTATTGAGGCACGTGACATTCCATACAAGAGCCGGTCAGAGTAGCCATAACAGAATGTGCTATGATCGAGGGATTTCCAGTGTAGCTGCTCGAATATTATGGCGATATGAGAAGATCGCCACTTTTGGTCCAGTCAACAGTCTTCTCGCACTTTCTATAATTGTATCATGCCACGTCTTGTAACAACCGGTGTTATTCAGGGCGCCTGAAGATCAGAGATCTTCATGGCTGCCATTTGTAATAGGATTGGATGTTATCGCTTGTATGTATAAATGAAGAAGGATGTCTCGACCCAGGGGGGTTGGAAAATAGTTAATTCATTTGGTGTATTAACAGCGGGAGCAATCTATAATAATCCTTCCTTTTTAATACAAAGAGTTACTGTTGGTTTAAGGGAGCTGTACATTGTTCATCCAGCGTCTCTGTGTGAAGGCTGGGCCCGCCTTCTGCAGAGATTGCTGAGTTAAGGTAGGATCTTTTAATTTGTGGTTGTGTGATGTTTCGTTAATCATATTTTCTGTGTGCGCAGCAGTAGTGTGTGTGATTTACAGCATTGCATTTTCCTAAGATCAATAACTGTAACAGTCGACTGAGTAGATAATCTTTATGCAATTTATTCAATAGCTGTACACAACTCTGTTCATCTCATGGTTTCAGGTTGACATCCCACGAACCCTGTGTAATTCTTGGATTGTTATAATTGTTGATCTTTATTTCTGCAATTCAATTCTTAGAATAGTCGAGCTTGATCTGTTGCAATTGAATTTCTAGATTACAATTAATTTATGGTTACAGATTCCGAGTGTGATTAGATCAATAGGCAATTCCTTTAATTTGGGTTGTGAATAGGATTTCCTTTCTGTCAGTAATTGTTGATTTCATTTCTGGTTGATGCATAGAAGGACAAGGTTGAAATTGTAGAGTTAGAAGATTGGTGGGATCACACAAAGTTTAGGGATCAACATAGTTGTTTAAGAACAGTATTCACTACAATGATTTGGTGTTTAGCATATATTGTGCACTTACCCTTTGAAACAAAAGACTTCCTCGGGTTGACAATGAATTTCGTAAGCTCTGTGTGTTGATAATAACTTATCTGCATTTAGGGTGCTCGACACTACCCTCACTAACAACACCTGGATGCCCTGCTGCTACGTACTCTCCTAAAGACACAAACCAACCAAGCAATCCATACTCCTCCAAAACAGAAATACACCACTCTTTTTCAGGGTCAGTCTACTTCCTGAAGTAACCTCTCCAACGTCAACAACATTCATACCAGGTTTTTTGGAATCCAAATGTAATTTTGAATATCCTGTCTGACATAATGAAATGAATTCACTATCAGCCATCTTACAATTAATATGCATTCCCAGAAAGGTGTCATATTTCTCTGTCTACAAAAACCCACCCAAGCTGTTATTTATGACCTTGTTTCCTGACTGCAAAAGATTCATTGGATAACCTGTACAAGGACTGGCCAATACACTTATATCATGATATTTAATATTAACATTGCACTTGCCAGTATCTTCTATTTCCATTTCCTGAGGCATCCAAATAGAATTTATTTTGTCATCATGCAAGCATTCTTTTTGAGGAACGATATGAGTTTGTTTTGATATAAGAGCTACAGAATTTATCTGTAACTTTCTGCATTTGTATACATAATTATTTTGCTTCTGGACATAATTTATAGATTTTATCTCTAAAATGCATGAACCCAAGCATGATTCAACATGCATTAGAATAACAGAAATAAGATCCTCATCCTGCTCATCTTCTATAACAATAGGATTTTCCTTTATACCAATGCAATGTAAATTTAACCCATTATCTAATCTCTTTGGGAAAAATGCTCCACTATAACCATAAGAAGGAAAAAATTGCAACTGATCTAGTGTAGCATGACCTGACACAAAACTCAAAGCAGATCTTATGAAACTTGGAAGGAAACTTTGTGCACTCATTTGATCTTCAATTATGCCTGCTGGAACAATCATAGAGCCTCCTCCAGTTGACCTACTATTTTACCACATTGCCTATGCTTGACGCTGCATTTTATTTCTTGTATAGATGCAGTGAATGACTGTGGTTCATTATCTATGTAAGGGTTTAAAATATCCAATGCTTCTTGTGTAGTTGTTGAGCAAAATATATGTAGTAATAATTACGTTGCAGTGCAGTTGCCCAACTATTTACTTGTCAAATCTGGGGTACGTAAATTGACGAAGCACGTGCACTGTTTGTGCAGGACTGAAGTAGATCTAATCTAACTTAATCTAATTTTCTGAAATCAAATTAATCTAGGAAAGCATGAAATTGCGTAAGGGAAATACAACATGTGAAGAGTTAACAACAATGACACATGTGAGCTCACATCCACAAATCAATAATCAAATGACAAACATGGAAGCATGATAATGAAAGCTTGAATCACATTAAGAATCTCAAATCAAAGACTAATCTAACAAGTACAAAATCCAATCCAATCCACTTCCATTACAACCCTCCTACAAGCTTAACCTAACTTAATTACAACTTAATGGAATGGAGAGGGAGCACTCTCCTTTATACATGAGAGGCCTTAAGAAAAAGATAAGAACAGATCCACTATTCTCTCAACTACTCTCAACCACTTTCCTCTTATTACAAGATATGGTTCCTTCAAATCCTCATGAATCCTAGATAAGATATGCCAACCAAATATTCCATGATCTTCTCCTTAAGAATAGGCTTGAATAAGTATCTCCTTTGGAATGGTGTAAGAGATATTCGAGAAGTCTCTTTGAATTAATCATTTACATATTCCTACACATTACAAAGCTCACAAATAATTGAGATATATATATGAAAACATGTATATTTTCTAATATTTAATCATAAATTCACTTTTAATACTAAAATGAATAAAGTGGAAATAATAAGGTGAAACCCACATATATGTATGGAAATGGTATGATAAAAGGTTAATGGTACGATGAAATGTGAGGAATAGCGGAAGATAAAGTGGATGAAAAAGGGACATTTCTGCGTCCCAATAGTAGTCAAGTTCAAATTTGCATTATGTGACTTGTAAGGCAACTCAGAGCTGTCAATCACAGAAGGCCATTCAGTGGGGAATGATATTTCATTTTTCACCTGTGCTGAACTAGACAAGCTATCCTGTGTGCAACATAGTACATAATTTGGTAACAAATTTGCATTATTTAACTCAGCTTCCTTTTCAAAATCGGCAAGCCAGGGCAGGTTTTTAGCAACAAAGGAAAAAGCCATACATTCTTGTTCAACAGGTTTATAAGTTCTAATTTTACACCTCGTTCCTATATATTTGACAAGAGACGTCTCCAAGGACAATGGTGAAAGTGGTTGCACCATAAAGTCATGTGTGTTAATATGAGAGGATACCCTAGCCAATATGAAGCCCTTGAGACCAATGACTGGCAAGACACCTATTCCTTCACAAAACCAGCAAGGTTCATTTGGCACATTCCCTTGTTCCTAGCATGATTGCCCTAAGGTAATAAGCATACTTGATCCTTTATATCCCTGTCCATGAACACATATGTGGAATTATTGGGAAGAAGCACAATTGAATGAATTTGAAGGCATAACACTCTAGGAATAGGATAAAGTTTAAACCAACTCAAAGACTAGATGCTGGCAATTATAATTCAAGCTTCCTAGGTGTTGATAGATTGGGTATATGTGATTTGGGGACCCATCAGCTGGTAGTATGCTCTATACATTGCAGCTGTGCCATCTATTAGCAACAACCTACCATTTGCAAGCTTTAACCCTGTACTATTTAAATTTTTATCCAAAGTGTCTGGAATGTCCTCATTCTTGTTTGTTTCAACAAATAAAGGAACTCCTGTAGACTCCCCATCACTAGATAATTCACAACTTTCCAGATATTCCTGATCATTTGGTTGTTCACAGATTTCCTTGAGGTTCACACTTGCTGAGAAATACCGGCCCTGAACACGTAGAGTAAAAAGACAAGCAGTGGTTGACTTTTTCCTGCCAACTATCTGAAGAGAAGAACCCCCCAGCTTTGGCAATGATCTCCACAGATGACAAAGGTACTGATGTGAAATCCAGGAACATGCCATTCTCCCAGCATCATTAGCACATGCTGCTTTACATTACTCTATTATCAGAATGCATGCCCATTTAGAGAGTAACATGAGTTTTGCAAAGGCCTGACCTTGGAATAAAATATGATAGATGATATAGTTGAGCAATGACCATATTTTTATTTTTTATACTCCATAGGTTTAAAAAACAGGTCGTATATTAAAATTATTTGGCTCCTAGTGCCTGTTCTCTTCTGGTCTTGAAAAAACAAATTACGTAATCCTCAAGCAGTGCTACCAACTCACTCCTAGCTTGCTGCAAGTGTTTAAAGTTGATTCTTGGACTAGATGAATTTTGTATTGAAAGCTCCAGGTGTCTTTGAGTCATCAGTTCACCTCCAACCGTTATGCTATGAAACCCTGATTTTCTTCAACTGCCGATTTCCAATTTTTAGCAATCTGTATTCATTCCAGCGTCTACACCAACTTCATAATATTTAATTTAAAACCTCTTTCCTGAAAATCTTGCCTTATTTCGCTCACTATCATCATTTGCCATAAATTTGCATACAGTTGCCAAAATCTCCCTCACATGAGACCAGACACCTGTTTACATGAAAAACTTGCCAAAACACATATCAAATGTGACCAATGATGTAGTTAACACTTTAGGAATGAAATCCCCAAAAAAAATCAAACTGAAAAATGACCATTTTGGCAAAAATGATTTTCTTGTAGTGCCATAGTGTAACTTTTTGGCCGTTGCGCTACAAGAATATTTTAAAACCAATTTTGGCACTTTTTAGTCATTAATTCCATTTTGAATGAGATTTTAATGGTAAAATTTGATCATGGTGTTATTTGTGAACCAATTAATCCACATAATGTCCTATAAACCATTCAAAACCATAAGAAAAAACAAAAATGAAAACCTAAAGGCAAAAATCAAAATTTTACTTTAAACCAAAATTTCCTAAAAGTAAGCAAATGAGCAAGCTTAAAACAAAAAAAATCACAGCAAAATATAAGACTGAAGAAAACAAATTCATGACTTAACATCTGGCTCCAGCTACAGGATGAAGTCCTCCCTGTGAGGCTTCAAGAACTTGTAGACCAGTGCCTTCTCTTCTGCTACCTACTAGTCTGCAAAATTTCCATTGGGCTATGGAGTCCTTATTATTCTTTACTCACACCGGTATATACAATGAAAAGTAAAAATCTTTCTTTGAGGGACCTTCCATTTACTGAATCAAATTGTAATCCCATTTCCAATGTAACCAGGAAAAAATTTCATCAACCCACCAAAACTTGTTTCCAACTCCAAATATATATATAATCAGAAATATTGGAAAACATGAAGAGCAAAGATTTAACAACTTATACCCACTTTCATTAAATGGTGTCTCTAAAATAACAGATTTATAACTTAGTATTGACTCTAAATAATCTGCTATTGGATCATAAAAATTTCCATAAGTTACCTCTTCCTGTTCTATGAAACAGATAGGCTATCCATAAGAATATTTTGTTCCATGAATATCAAGCATGCATTGGCGATAAAAGACATTAGGCTCAGCCTAAATTTGCTCCAGATTTTTTTGGATAGTATCATTAATAATGTTAATAAGCTAAAACTCCTTTTCCACACTGTCTTCAAATGAATGACTATCATGCATTGGCTTTGGCTGTTCAAGGATAATAGACTGGATGCATTCTTGAAACTGCTAATCAGATTGTGACATATCATACACCTCATGGATTTCTAGGTATTTCTTTTCAATATCATCATCATCATATTTATTAAAAATTAGAGCATCTTCATAATGATTTTGAACAGCAGATTTATCATAACCATGAATATAAGCAACTTCTGAAAAAATGTGAACAGCTTGGCCTTCATCAATTTTAGTATCAAAACCAAAAGGAATAGAATTTGATTCACCCTAGAATTCTTGTCTTGGAACCCTAATCTCTTCATCATGACAAGGAGCATTCTGAGAAATTTTGAATGATGATGCTAAAGGTTTGTCTTTTTCTTTAAATACAAATTCGATCTTTAACACAACAATGATTTCCAACAGTTTGTTGAACTAGAGATTGATATTCAAAAGGATTATCACTCAAATGGTTATAAATTCCAAATTATCTCTACTGGTCTCATCACTTGAATAATCCTCAACCTGACCTAAAACAACAACTTGATTATCGTAATGATCATGAAATTTTTCTTTGACAGCAGTATCTGAAAATGTTACCTCTTCATCTTCAACAAATTTTGAAACTTCCACTTCTTCATGACATCTTTTGAACCCTTGATTGTACTCATCATCATGATTTTTTGAATCAGAAATTGTATTATAAACATCAGCCTGCTCACAACAATCTTTAAAAAAGAGTTCACCTAAGAACACATACTTACAATGTTTCCGAAAACATGTGTGGAATTATTTCAGTGAGGAAATGCTAGCAGCGGGAAGAGAAAAATACCAATCTTGTGCATCTTGCTCAAGTGAATACATGAACATCTTCATGAGCACATCTTCATGCTGGATATTTAACTAGACCATACAATGATGAAATCTGATGAGGTGATCTGAAGGATTATCCTCTTTGTTTTCTCTAAACCGTGGAAGACAATATCCCCAAACATCCATAGTAGGTACTGAATTTGGAAAACCTGTAATATCAGAAAATTTGACAGGTGCAAACCTTCGAGCCAGAATAGCTTCCATGGACATCGGCCTCTGCATCTTGAAATAGTGGAGTCGCCAATCAATTTATCAAGATAGATTTTGTTTTTTCTTCTCTGAAAGAGGTAGGGGTGACAGTAGTTCAAATTAACTAGGGCTGCATAAAGCTGGGGATGACTGAAACCTTCTAATTCTTCTAGCTATTTTCAGTATCAGTTTTGGGTCTGAAACACCCAGCTTCAAAGGTGAAATAGGCCTGTTTCTAGTTTCAACTCCCCTAGAAGATCACGTGACAAACTAGTGAAAAGTAGCCTTAAATATGTGCTGGTTTAAGTTCACCTCTTAAAACCAGTGAAATGATAAGTATCCCAGGGAAAATTATGTTTTCAAATTCGTTCCCCGGCAACGGCGCCAAAGATGTTTGTGCCAGAAATTGTTTCTAGGCCACAAAGAAACAAGCCAACACAATCTCAAATATTCACTCAAACAAAACTAGGTTTTAGGTTTTTTTGGAAGGTTTTCCTGGTTATAAAGTTTGGTGACTGAAGGGAATACATTCATAAGCCAAGCATGAACTGAATCATAAATAAATAAGAACAGATATGCATAATATAATCACCATGTACCAATCAGAATATAATCTTAAACTTCATTCACAACTGACAAGCATTATAAGCAAAGAAACCATAAACTAGCAATGAATTTATCAGTCATGTAGCTAAACAAACTCAAAATGAAGCTAAAACATAGACTAAAGGGAAATATAGATCATATATTTCATAATTCCGTTCATCAAATACACACGAGAGTTAAGTACCTAGCTCATAAACAAGTCACAGACCTCCTTAAGCCAGCCAAAAGCCTAGAACCCCTCTTCTATGCCCTTGTCCCTCTTTTATAATTACAAAGAAGTAGTTCTATCCTGTCTTCATTAGGTCGAAATTGAAACTACCCAGCAGTTACATTAACTAATTTTCAACTAATTGACTAAAAAATAGCAAAATCGGATTCCTGGAAAATATGGCGAATTTCTGGAAAATAGGTGTCAAAGAAGCTTCCACATCTCTCAATCCTTGATACTTGTGTAAAAACTGAAAGATTTTTTTGTGAATGGGTCCGTGATGGACAAAAAACTCTCTTGGTTTTTAAACATTCATCTCCAATCAATCAGAATCTTCCCCGAAAGATGAACACTAAAACAAGAAATTATTAAATATTTAAAAACCCTGAAAAATAGGCCACAAAGATTAAACTGAATATTCCAAACCTTGATAGTTGTTGCAAAACTGAGAGCGGTTTTTGTAAATGGGTATCTTATGAAAAAAAAACTCGTTTTTTTTTCTAAAATTCCTCTCCAGTAGCGCGTGGTCTGCATTCAATTTCAGTAACCCGAAACAGGAAAAACAGAGCAGAATTCTCAATAATCTTTGCATTTCGATCTCCTCTTTTTCATCTGAGCCAGAAAAAATTGACTGAACAGGTTTCCAACCATTCTCCCATACATCATTCACCAAGTTATTCTGTGCACCCTCCTAAAGGGCTCTCCCAGAAATAAGCTTTCAGCATCATCTTTAACCTTGCCAGTCCATTCTGGAACATCTGCCTGAAATGCCATGCCAATTCGAACCTGAGTTGTGTAAGGTTGGTTATCTTGTAGCATATGCCAGAAAAGATCAGATTTATCTTCATAAGGCACTTCTTTTCTCTTCTCTTCCTCTTCTTTTTTGCAATATTGGCAATGCCATTCATCTTGAACAGGAACTGATTTTATTTTAGGACTACAACATGACATGTGAAAGGCTTCCTCACACGTATCACAAATGAGAGTTCTAGTTGAATCTTCTGAAAAACCACATATTTTACAAAATTGTGAGAAAATGCCCTCACCAACAACACCTAGATGCCCTGCTGCTACGTACTCTCCTGAAGACACAAACCAACCAAGCAATCCATACTCCTCCAAAATAGAAATGCACCACTCTTTTTCAGGGTCAGTCTACTTCTTGAAGTTACCTCTCCAACCTCCACAACATTCATACCAGGTTTTTTGGAATCCAAATGTAATTTTGAAAATCCTATCTGACATAATGAAATGACTTCACTATCATCCATATTACAATTAATATGCATTCCCAGAAAAGTGTCATATTTCTTAGTCTACAAAAACCCACCCAAGCTGTTATTTATGACCTTGTTTCCTGACTGCAAAAGATTCATTGGATAACCTGTACAAGGACTAGCCAGTACACTTATATCATGATCTTCAATATTAACATTGCACTTGCCAGTATATTCTATTTCCATTGCCTGAGGCATCCAGATAGAATTTATTTTGTCATCATGCAAGCATTCTTTTTTAGGAACCATATGAGTTTGTTTTGATATAAGAGCTACTGAATTTATCTGTAACTTTCTACGTTTGTATACATAATTATTTTGCTTCTGGACACAATTTATAGATTTTTTCTCTAAAATGCATGAACCTAAGCATGATTCAACATTCATTGGCATAACAGAAATAAGATCCTCATCCTGTTCATCTTCTATAACAATAGGATTTTCCTTTATACCAATGCAATGTAAATTTAACCCATTATCTAATATCTTTGGGAAAAATGCTCCACTATCACCATAAGTGTTGATTGCATGGGCAGACCCGGGTTTACTATAATTAATCAACAATACCCCAAACTCACTGTCCCTTTTGGCAACAGACCGCAAAGCGATCTGAAGTCTCACCCGAAGTGAATCTAATGGGTTGGCCAAGACTCAAGTGTCTTGGACCAGGTTCTGTTCATCCTACTTCTTTCCCCTTTTTTCCTATGCGCCACTAAGTCAACTAGCTCTGTGCATCGCACGTCCCCTTGTACTCGCGGCACTTTCACCCGAGCGATGCTCAACCACGCACCGGCTGCTCGGATTCCTCTCGCGTCGCACAACTTCCACTTACTCGCAGCTTCCCACTCCTTACCACTTCTCTGCGCATCGCGGAACACCTATCCTTTCCTCAACGCTAAGCCCTCAGCTCGCAGCATCTCGCATCGCAGCTCCTCTGCCGATGCGATATCGCTTCCCCGCGATACCTTACCACTGCAACTTTACGCTCTTAACGTTGATTGCGCCAATGTGCGACACTCTGCTTTTTAGGAGTCTATTATGAATAACTGGTAATTAGTGATAGATGTGAAATAATCCTTAAACAACCTACTGCAATACTTCGATCTATCCTTAATCTTTTGCAATATTATGAACGGAACAACACATACATTCGTCTACTGCTACTATCATTACATGCATAATACTAGCAACAATAAGCAAATACAATCACATCCATTCAACACATAACACGCAGGTTTAACGTGGTTCACCCTCGGGCTGGGAGCTACGTCCACCAAACTGTGCTTCTATTATATCTTTTGAGGGAAGTTGGCATAGTTTGTTGCTCTTCTCTTGCAGCGCAAAGTTTCTCCTAGATCTCTAATCTTCTCTCTATATATATCTTCCCTCTCAGTTCTCTCTCTGCAAATGACTACCTACAGACTCAAAATGATTCACAGACAGCTATGTGTCTGGATCGTTACAACGCAGTCTGTCTGACTGATTTCTGAATCTACAAGACTATCAACTGATCGACTATCTACTGATTGATTAGCTACCCAACCAACCCTTTACAATACAAAAATGCAAGCTTTTATAGGCATCCCTAA